>VXAC01003061.1:2362813-2455755 GCA_013399225.1 Rhipidura dahli | reverse complement strand
TTTCCAGCTGAAAAATAGCTACTTAGTGCAACTGGGGTGATTCAAATGTGGGTTTCTTAATTATTTTTTATCTCTTACTGGGTGTCAGTGCTGTAGATCGTGCTGTGACACTGATACCTATGTGTTTCGTATGCTTGTCTAATAAATGCAGATGGTGGCTATTTTAGTGGTTGGAGGTTAAGAGAGTCGCCTCTGTCGTTATGTTCATATCGTCGTGGACAATGCCCCATCTGTGAACTTTTTTGTGTGTCAGAGTTTCCTATGAAGGCAGCTGTGTTAGCCATATGGAACGCTGACTGAATGACAGTGTATATGTATAGACGGGCAGGAGAGAATGTATTTTTATGTGTCCTGTGTATTTATGTGTACTTATTAGTATAAAGTAATAGTACAAAGAAACAGTCAGCTTAGAGAGTGTTTTTTTTAGTTTTTGATAGTGACAGGTGGTTAAATGAAAACGGATGTCTTGAATCGCGTATGAACTAGAAACTACAACGTTTTTTTCTTGAGCCATTAAGTGTTTCTCCTTTGGAAGTTCTCCCCGTGACAGCTGTTTCAGAAAATACTCTTTTCACCTCTAAGAACTTCTTAGTATTTAGGTATGTATTAATGCTTACTTAAGGCTGATACTCTGTATCAGGTTAGGGTATAAACTGTTTCAGTTTCTCCGGTCCTTTCTGGGTAATAAATTTTCTCAGTGAGGTATTTTCCTCATCTTGACTGTTTTTCCTGATGTCTATTGCCATGCCATGTGTGTTGCTTTTTAGTGTCTGGTGTTATCAGCTTGTTTCACGGACTGTTATTTCACAGAAATGTCTTGGGAGAAGCTCTGGCAAGGAGATGAGTTGAGTGTGACTTGAGAAAGAGGAAGGAAGGGTTGGATATTTGTGCTCTAAAGCAAGGAAGACCTAGTGGTCATATTTGTACACAGTGTGGTAGATGCCAGATGTGTGGAAAAGACTTCAGGTACCAAAACTGCTTCTCGGGGCCATTTCAGGGGTAGTGGCTGGTGCGTAGGGAACACTTTGGAGTCGTGGTGTCTGCTGGATACTTTGTTCTCTCTGTGTATCCCTGCGCATATTTCTCTGTGCAAATTACTGGTCACAGGCCTCTCTGGGGTGCTACACACAAAATGTCGTTTGTGTCTAAAAATGGAAGCATACCTTAAAGGTCAAGAATTTCTTGTTAGAATGGTTGAAATCTTGAGAGCCTCATGATTATTACTTAAGATTTAAATGTTGCAAAAAAGAACAACAGTGCTGTTACAGTAGTTGTGCTCCCTGTTGCCAAGTCCTAAGGTCAGTGATTTCATCCTGGTGGTGGTAGTTAGCTGCGGCAGAGAGCTGTCAGCATCAGGTATCCTTCACTGGGAGTGTGTGATTGCTCATGGTTGTGGTTTCATCTTCCTCTCTCTAGGATCCACTTGAGATCATTTTTATATGCTTGCTAATGTGACTTTGCTCTTCACTGATTATTCCATGAAGCTCTCTGGTTAGTTACCTCTATTGGCTTGTTCCACAGTACATCCAAATAACTGAAAGGGACTGTGTATTAAAGACTACTTCTTTCTTGTTTGTTACCCCTAAAATCAATTTTGTTCAGGTCTGCGTTTCTTTTAGCCAGCGTCTCTCAAGTTGTGGGGTGTCCTGTGCTGAGTCTGTAGAAGCCATCTCTGTTTATCCCATGCCTGTGCTCCGCTGTGTCCTGTCTCTTTTCTTCTCAAGGCCACTGCTCCTGTACCAGGCCTGTATTTCTCTACACTACATTATTGTCATGAAGTTGTGAATATGTCATGCTGTGCAGTGACTGATTGTTTGTCACTGATTCTGCATGAAACTATGATTGCAGCATGTCCAGGTGAACAAAAGTAGAATCAATTAGGCATAGGCACCTGGTTAAGTAGAGACATTGCTGTCACAGCTAAATCAAGGAACAGTTGCAGGGAGGTCAGAAGGTCAGCCAAAGTAAGCCTTGACAGGCTGTAGTCCCGAAGTCTTACAAATGTGGTACTGAGCTTAGGAGTTGCTCCTAGCAGGGACAATACTGTCACAGGGCTACACAGTTGTATGGCAGTGAGAGGGATAATATGGAAGAAGAATACAACCAGGCATGCGTTTGAGAAAGGAGGACAGGATGGTTAGATGGGTGTATTTTATAGCAGGGAGTTTGAAGGATGGAAGTGAGGATGGACGTGGAAGGCCAGTGATGTTTTGGAGTAGGTGTTACCTGCGCAGGTAACTTTTGTTTTTTGTTTTTTTTCTGGTGGTCTTGGTTCTAGGTGACATCCTAGTGAATATCAAGTTCTCCTGAGAGAGAGGATGCACTGCATGTTTGCATCTGTGGCTTGAATTTGGAGTTCCAAAATCCCCCATCAGTTTCCCTTCCATTTCTGGTAAAGTGAGAGAGGAATGGCACTGTGTAATCAAAGGCTTCCAGTTGGATTTGCTTGCTGCATCTTCAGTTCTGTGCAATATAGTGCTGTGCTATTTATTTCATCCTTTTCCTCTCTTCTTTCCCAACAGTTATGTTACAGGTACAATCCCTTATATCCTTTTTGGCTACAGCTCCCAAAGAATGTGGCAGCTCGTGGGCACAACTTGTAGTGCAGAGGAAGCATGTGGGAAGATGCAGGTGGTTATGTTTGTGCTGTGAATTTTTGTTTGGGAATTGATGTGGTGACAGGAAGGAGATTTTCTGCTTGATACACTGAGACAAATTATGTAAGGTACAAGTAATCTTTACTCTGCTTTTTTCCCCTCATCCCCATAGCTTTGACTTCTGCAGTAGAGTTTCCTCCTCCCCTGTTTCCACTGAGAATGGTAGCGGTCATACTGATGGGTATTAATGTATGTCTGGGAAGCGTGCTGGGAAATGAGGGTGAGGATGAATTTTGTCCCTCTGTACTTATACCCTGTTTCTATAAAAAGACCCTGAGTGAGATGATAGCTGTTGTGGGCTAGAAAAGAATGAAAATGCAAGACTGTCACCTGTTATGAATACAGATTGCTGCCTGAACACAACAAATCTTCATACTATACCAGCACCTGTGTTATGCTGCTCTGGAACTCTGTAAGTGACTCTTGCTGCTTCATTGCTGTGCATCTGCCAGTTTATCTGGAATGGTAAGATACATGGTCACTTTGTGCTGTATTAGGTGCTTCGTAAAGGTGGAGAGTGTCTTGGGTCAAAATAGCTCCTAAACCATAGGGAAGTTGCTTTAATTGTTTCCTCTT
The DNA here is from genome assembly GCA_013399225.1 of Rhipidura dahli. Taxonomy (NCBI): domain Eukaryota; kingdom Metazoa; phylum Chordata; class Aves; order Passeriformes; family Rhipiduridae; genus Rhipidura; species Rhipidura dahli. Next base: position 2,452,522 of record VXAC01003061.1, on the reverse strand, counting down.
TGGAATTTTGTGTTTGTGGTGATCACTTATTTTCCAATGAAACTTCATAGCAAATATTTCAATAAAAATATGAGATATCTGCATTTTCAAGCTTTCCTAATTGAAAACCAGGTGTTCTGATGTATAGTCTAGCTCCTTCTGGGAGTAGTGTTATGCTTTGGTTCTTTGATATGGCTGTAACTGCAGAAGGTATGTCAAGGTTCTATCCTACTTCCTTTGGAATTTAGTTAGGCTATTTTTTTAAGTGTGTGTGAAGAAAGGCTGTTACGAACTACAGAACTCTGCTTTGAATCTGAGCGTCAAATTGCTGCTGTAGGTTTTCTAGTGAGTGTACTATGTACTCTATGTTACAGATTATTGCTGGCCTAGAATATGGGTCTTTCCCTTTGATGTTAGCTTTTAATGTGTTTCTTCCTCTTCTCCCAGCTTTAAGTCATCTTCCTTTTCTTGTAATAGTTTTCCTTTGCTTCCAGTAGGTAGTATTTAGATGTGTTTATTTTTCTGCCCTTTATTAATGTGACCTGTTGCCTAGGCATTCCACTCTGATCATTCATGCTTATTACTTTAGAAGTTACAGGTGCTGCTGTGATTCTGTGGCCAAAAGTGAACCCTGCTGCTAAAATAAGACTTTCAGTGCTCTCTCTTACTGATGCTGTGTATTGCTTTCTGTTCTACAAATTAAATTCCTGGTATTGTCTGCTAGTCAGTTTGTTTGGTTCCTTTTCCAGAAGTGTGTTAAATAAAATCTTCTCGGTGTAGGGAAGTTCTGTGAAGGCTAGAATGTAGTTGGAAACTTTCTGTACACCAGAGTGTCATTGTAAGTTATCAATGTCTCAAAAATATTTCCACAAGCAAAGCTTTCTTCAGCTCCATTAAGGAGAACAGCTGATAAACCCTTGAAATCCCTGTTTTGCTAATCTCATCTGGAAAATGGAAGATTTTGTACAGAAGGATGGAGTAAAAGAATGCAAAATAAATTTGCCATTACAGAAATTTATTGTCCTGTTCTATGCAAATGTATATTCCAGTTCACCCCAAACCTGTAGTTTTTACCACAGGCATTTCATATTTATAAGAAAACTGTATATACCTGTTGGATTTTATTTTAAAGGAAAGCGTCATTGTAAAAAGTCTATAAGGATCTTGAAATATCTGTGATAAGGGCAGCATAAACCAAAAACCACTGCACTACACTAAGGAGATTGTAAGAAGCAGCTTTTCTTGTGGAAATCTTTATTCTTTTCATTATCTTCATGGAGGCATCTAAATCTCCTATATAACTACTGTTTATGAAAAATATGAAAATAGTACATTGCAAGCCATCAGAAATTGCAGAATCTGTTGTTTCTGGTCTCTGAAGAATTCTGGAAAGCCTTGCTCAGGTAGAGGTTTATGGCAAGTGGAACTTTGCTGTTGTTGGCATTCATAACATCAAGCCAGACAAGCTCGGCAAACCTTTGCCAGTTTTAATTGCAGTTGTGCTGTCATGTTTTTCTGACTCTGCGCATTGCTGTACATTTGGTCTGTGCTGTTCATCACTTAGATGCTGCCTAGGAGTGAAGGTTACAGTTCTGGGCGCAGTCTCCAATGTACTGACTCTTAATGCTCGCGTAACATTCCTTTTCCTCTTCCCTCTGACTTGTCCCCAGAAACAGCCCCCTGAGACTGGTAGAGGAATTAATTCTGCACACAAATTGTGTGCACATAATTCAGCCATTGGCTGAAAAAGTGCAATACAATCTGGTGGGTGTTCTGCCGTGAAAGCAGTTGGTACCTTACAAAAGTCTTTTGATTATCCTGGTGTTGGCAGCACCAATGAGCTATTCTTCCAGTGCGTCAGTTTGGGTTTTCTTCTTTTCATTTTTTTTTACAATAGTTCTGAAATGTTAAACATGAATCTGCATGTTAACACTGAAATATATTTCAATACATGCTGCAAGATGAAGTATTGGCTTTAATTATAGTTAATGTAGGTGGGCATCATTTGCTCTTCAGGATTATCGGCAATGTAAACTGTAGTTGTGATGTGTTTTTGTGTTGTATTTCAATTTTATACAGTGAGATGTATAGGATGTGGAAGTTGTACAACACTGAACTTGGTGGTAGTTGCTATTATCTTTACATTTCTCAAACAAAAAAAAAAAAAACCAAAAGAACTTGTTCAGGGAAGACTGAATGCTAGTTTTTTATTTAGTGTTTCATATTCCATGCTTTTAGTCATCTTATTCTCTTGAGATGTAAACATATAAACTGAGCCTTGAAGGGCTGCTTTATTCCAGAGAGCCGTGTTGCCAGCTACTACCCACAACAGAAGCTTTTTATCTTGAAGTTTTGCTGTGTCTTTGTTTAAATGGGAATTTTAGGTTGTGGAGTTGTGGTGTGTTTTTTTTTTCTTCCTTTGTTGATGTTTTCTTTTTGTCTTCTTTTCTGGTTGATTGTTAGTTTGGGGTTTTTTTTTTTTTTGTTTGCTTATTTGTTTTTGTTTGGGTTTTTGGTTGTTTGTTTTGGGTTTTGTTTTTTTAGTTAATCTGGGTTATATATAGGAGACTTCTTATTGAAGGAGACTTCTTATTTTTCTAGAATCTGTTTGGGTTAAAGATGAAGTTCTCTATCTTTTTTCTCAGAAGGTTTTGCTCAGCTGATAGTTATGCCACTCTTTTTCCCCAGCAAACTTGAAAGAGAAGGCCCGACTCTTTAATATTAATAATGGAATAATTGTCTTGGGAGCCTGAATGAAAAGCAATTACCCTTTTAGTCAGATTTTACTTCCTTGCTCTCTCATGTAATTAGGTAGCTTCAGCAGTTTCTTTCATCTATAAAAAAATCACAAAGGTGTAGTTCCACATAAAACCCAATTCAGTTGAACTGTTGAACATTTCAAACCCTGTTGGTGTCACTCTTGCTGTCCCCATCTGCCAGCTGTACCTGCTTCCATTGCACTGCATTCAGTGCTTATGGGCCCACAGTACTAATCAGGTGTGTGTTTTGATCTGCTACCCAAAAAGGGTTTTCTGCAAGAACTTGTGGCCACAGGATTGCCTGAGCTGATGAGAGGGGAATGGGCAAGGAAGTCAATCCTCTCCTCCCCTACACCTTAGCTTGAGGAAGATGCAAGAGGAAGGTGTCCTGTTTCTGGGTTTGTGATTTTAATTTTTATTCTTTAAGCACTCTCAGCAGCAGTGATGGTGCTCACGTAGACACTCCTTCACCTTCTGGGCTGAGGAAGAAGCACAGTTCATTCTTCCCTGAATTTCAAACTGTGTCAGTCATATGTTAGTTAAGTGTTTTCACTGGAGGAAAAAACAGCAACAAAAAAGAAGCTTGTAGTGTTGATTTACTTTGATAGACCAAAATGAGTAAAAGGCCAGGGTTTTGTTTTCATGTTTTGAATAGCCTTGCTGAGCCAGCAGATGCCTGCATTTTTAATTTTGTAACCCACTTAAAGAACAAGTTAGTGATGCGGGGTTTTGAACAACTAAATGATTACTTCCAAAGTGGCTTATGTTTTGGCACAGTTTAAACCAGTTGCTCTGGAAGAACTTAAGCTGGCATTCTGTCTTTCAAACAATCTTAATACCTCAGGTGAAAACAAATACAAGTATGTAATTCAGCACTGGTAAGTTGCTGGTTTTGGATAATTTTGTATTTAGAAATGCATCCTTATTACTGGGCTTACAGCTCACACGTGTGGGATGGCTAAGGTGCTCTAGGGAGATAATGGTAAAGATCTGTCTAAAAGTATTAGTTTTACTTGGTCTAAAACTACTGTAAAACCAAACACATGGAAACAGATGGTTCAGCTTCTCTTCAGTCTTTTTGAAGGTCAAGGACTTTTTTTTCTTAAGCAAAAGAAAATTGCTTAATGATAGTGATGTTTCTTTGAAGGTGGTTAGAAGAGCTGGTGTCATGCAACTGATGAAATACCTCCAAGGTTGCCTCAGCAAAAATGAGCCTTCTGATTATGCAGGAATGTTGGCAGTGAGTTCACAGAAGTGATGCAACTTTCTTGCTGTGTCAACTTGCTGACTTCTGCCCCTTGCACATCAAAGTTTGGTTTCTTTGTTTCAGTCTATTTTTAATTGTACAGTGTTTTCTTATGTTTCACCTTTACAAGACAGCTTAAAACCAATCCAAAGTAAAATATTTTTAGCATGATTTGAGTTAGAATGTTAACTGTAAGATGAAGGCAAGCATAAGTAATCATGTTTGTGTTGCTCAGTGAAATGGATCAAAATATGCTTGTAATCTTTTACTTTGTGTGTACACTTTAGTTTTGGTTTCAGCAGGATAGTGTTATCCTTTTGACTTTGTTTGCAAAGCTGGAAGTTGGATTTCCAGTAGTTTAGGGCTTGTCTCATTTTAAGCCAAATTCTTCCATTTAATTTCTGCAGTTTCATTTACTTAATTTCAGTAGAGTCAAATTGATATGAATGAGGGCAACTCAGCCCCTTTGTATAATCCTATTGCTCCACTCTTTCAGTTTGTGAATGGATTAGTAGTTTTTCTTTGCCCTTTATCTCACTGCTGCCTAGTCAGGATGCCATTCTGTCACATGTAGCTGCACGGTGCCTGTTTAGAATGAAGTTTTTCCTCAGTGTTTGGGGATATGTGTTGTAGGTACTGTAATAAGTGTACTGGAAGTCCTAATTGTGTGTGGTCTTAAGAAGGCATAGGAGGAAAGCATGCATGTTTGCTGGTGGTCTTGCTAATATAATGAGCTTGTCTGTTATTAGAGAGTCTGTGAAGTGCTGTTGGTCAGTTGGCTTTCCTTCACTAGAACCAGCACGGAAAGCTGGAGGAGCTTGTTTGGCAAGGAAGGGCAATTATGCTTTTTAGCTGCAGAAGTTCACTGAGCAAAGAAAAATGATCAAAGCTTATAAACTCTTACTTCAATAGCTGTAGTACTGTCTTCCTGCATTTGGCTTTGTTTTCCTGGGCAATGCTGAGGAAGTCTTTCAAATTTCCATGCCTAGATTTGTGTGTTACAGAGGTTCTATTGCAGGCAGCCCTTAAGTATGACAGGTTCGCACTATGAAAATCTAATGATGAATATATTAACTGTGTCAGTACTTGAAATAAGTTCTTAACCTTCCATGGAGAGAGAAGTGATAAATAGTTAGTGTACTTGTCATTGTTCTGACATACTTGATTAGAGAGCATTTATTTTTTTTTTTTTTTTTTGTGTTATTTGAGAATTGTAAGTTTAAGTCTTGATTTGGAGCATGACAGCTTCTGTTCTGGTGAGTGATGCACTGATGAATGCCTGTAATATTGTAGACTGAAAGAAATGTTAGAGCTTCAGAATTTAAACATACATCTTGTTAATTGTGATCAAGTGTTAGAAACTGTGAACTTAACTATATGAGGGGTTTTTTTCAAGCAACATGGGAAAGCATGCCTGTAAAAGACTAAAGTAAACCCTAGAGTGTGGAAACTAGGATTAACACAAATTACAACATCTGTAAATCAGAGTTTGTGTTAGGGTCAACTGTGGTCTCCAGATGGCTTCCACAGGGAATTTCTAGGTTCTGGCTGTTGCAGGCCATTGCATCAGAAAAATAACTTGATCCAAAATTGTGCTTATTTCTCATGGTTAAAAAAACAAACACTTCCTCAAATAAAATAAGCCAAACACCTTAAGGTGTTTTTAGTCTTTTTTTGGCAGATGTGATGTAATAGCTGAGGGGTTGGTTTGTTTGTTTTTAAACTGTGTTTCTAGTCTTAAATACTGTTTCCTTGCTGTAATAGCAAGAGAAACACAGCAGAGGTTTTTTCTACAGACTGCGTATCTATCAGTCACAAGATTTTTTTCACTCTTCTGACTCAATAGCTTGCAACAGTGTGGGATCTTATAAATAGCAGAGCTACTGGATGTCTTTGTACATCTGACTGAGCAGTGGTAGGTGACAGCTCTTTTATTTCCTGGCTGTTTTAATCTTCACGCTGAAAGAAATTTCATGCTTTCTCTTATAGGGAGGATTTGGAATTGTAGCTTTATTTGTTGTTAATTTTGATTAGCATGTAACATGAGCAACTTAGGTTGTGTTTTGGGTATTGCTTTCTGTTACTGGCCTGATTTCATGCTTTGTTTGTGTGAGAGATGTTACTGAACATCCTCTGTTGCCCATGTCTGTTATAAAAATCTCCAAACATTTACTTGAAATGGTCTGGGTATATTTGATCCTGCTTTGGTACAGAATGTTGTGTTAACACAGCATTTAACTTGTGACCCAGTGAGTATTCAGGAATCTATCCTTAAGTGGCTTTTCACATAAAGTAGGGGTTTTCATTAGTCTATGCAGACAACTCATACTAAAACCCTTTTGGGCAACTGTTGATTTCTTAATGTAATTTCTAGGGCATTAAGGTAAATATTTTTTCAGTATAAAGCATGCAAATGTTTCTATGTGCTATTTTAAAGATTTACATTACTGTAATCCTGCTTAAATGGCAAAAGGCAGTGAAATTGTGTCGGGGAGATGTTGAGCACTTTTTCTTTTTGATTAGTGATGAAATTCTAAAGAAAAATTATTTTGTTTCATATCTGAAACATAGTGATCTCTGTGTACTTGTTATTGATCACTGCACTCTCCTTTAATTGTGACTTGTGTTTCCCCACTGTAGAGTTTTGCCTTATCTGAGGCACAGACCTTCTTGGAAAAATGTCTGCAGCTATTTATTTTGGAAACCGCTTGTTTAGGTTTGAGTGAAATCCACACACCTAATTTCTGCTGTAATTTAATGTATTGAAATGCTGTTTTAGCAATATCAAAACTTTTTATATCTAGCAGCAAAAATAGAGGCTGCTATCAAAGCATGTGAGTAACAGGGGTGGCTTAGGCTTCACCTGCTAAACAAAGACAAAGGAAAATCAGCGAAGTAACTCCTTCTCAGCAGTGCAGTAGCACTTTGTTTTCATTCTAATGCTTTCCAGATCTCCTTGAGCCTCTTGTGTTGGGGAAATGTGGGGTTATTTTTTTAGTGCAAAGCATTATGAGCTTGAATGGTCTAAGGTAGTGAGGCTGGGAAATCTGTTTATAAAGTCTTCATATAAAAGCAGTTTGAGGTCAAAATTGAAAACTGCTTGAGCATTCTGGTCCTTTCAGGTTCCTCTATCAGGCCCTCTTGGGGTTGGGCCCTAGTAAAGGCTGAATGGTGACCTTTTGGAGATCTTGGAGAAGGGGGATCCTGAAAGAGTGTTTGGGTTTCTGAAATGTGTGCTTAAAAACCTTTACAGGGGAAAGTTCCATGGTGTATCTAACAAAGCCCATAGGAAAGACGCTCTCCTGTTAAGTACTAAGTGTAGTGGGTTCCTTATAAGGAGGAATAACACCATCACCCAGGATTAGGGGGAGCACCTTCTTAATCTTCTTTTCAACTTTCTTATAAAATCCTAGTAGAATATTATTAGAGTTTTAAAAGGTAAGGAAATTCAAGGTCAGTATGGGAATAAACTTGTAGTACTGGAAGCCAGTGTTTGAATTTCTTGACTTTCCAATATCCTTGATGTCAGTTCTTATGATAGCTGTATATATAAGTGCATGCAGCCTTAAGTTTACTTCTTACTTCAATGAGGCTCAAATATTTGCAGCTTGCTCTGTCACTTCTTAGTAAATGGGAGTGTAGTTGAAAATATAGAGGGGTTTTGTTTGATGTTTTGGTTTGGTTTTTTTGGGGTTTTTTTTTGATTGTCAGAAATGATTGACTATTTTTTCAGAAATTAAACAGTGGAAGCCAAGTTTGGAAAGGTTTTTGTATTGATGCCACAATTGTGACAGCTGGACAGCCTTTTTTATTATTCGTAAACTTCTTGCTGGTGGGTGTTAAAGCTTAATGTCTGTCAAATAGTTTTTTCAGTGTTTGAGTTTCTTCTTCAAAGTTCAGTCGAAGTGAGTTGAATTAACAGCAAATAAACCCTTGCCCCCTTAAAGCCTGCATCCTGGAAAGCATGAAGTACCATAGACATCTTTGCTTGTAGCAAAACACCCATGTGTTTTATGATTGGACATAACTTTTTGCTAAACTGCATTGTGAAAAGTCAGCCTTGATAATATCCATGTAAAAGAGGAGCTGTTTAAAGGCCTGGTTCTTTAGTATCTAAACCACACAATTAAGATCCTGTAGTAACAGGAGCTTGGAAGAAGTACTAGTAGAGCGTGTATTTTGGTGTTTTCAAACTATTTCAAGCTTGGATATGACTCAGTCTCCTCCATTAACTCCTAGAGGAAAAGGAGGTAAGCAAGTGTGGTTAATAAACTTGATATTCAGCAATTAATGCAAAAACAAGTTTAGGGGCTATGTGTAGGCCTAGATAGAGTGTAGTTAGCCTGACATTAGGGCTTTAATTATAGGTGTAGAAGGGAATGGCATTTTTGTTTCAGCTGTTACCCCTGGTATACAGCCAGTTAAACTGCTTATAAAAACAGCTCTTAAATTGCTGAAGCATCAAATCATTTTAGGGTGAGAACAGCCAAAATGTGTATTTTCTCTTGAGGGAGGTGAGAATTACTGTAGAGATCTTGCATTTACTATTTGAGAGATACATTTCTTTCAACAAATGTATTACAGTTCAAGTCAGCACATAAGGGAGTGTTACTAGGTCTATTTTAGGTGTGTTTTTTCTTCTCCTCGTTGAAAGTATCTCTGGCAATACAGGTGCTGTACAGTGAGGTACTTTGTTGTGCTGCTTTTTATTTGGTTTGTTCAGTCTATCCAGAAGAAAATGTAAGATCTTAAAAATACAAATGATCAATCTTGGCCTTGAAATAAATGAAGTACTTTGTTGCTTAGTGGGGCTGTTGTCACATACAGTGTTCCGTGACTTGCATATTCCCAGTACGTGGGATGTTTGTGAGTGTCAGCATTCACTTTCAAAAGAATCCAGCCTTTTCCTTTTTGCAAAGAGAGCTACAACTAAGACTTACTGAATTTTAGAATCTCTAGCTGAATAATTAAATACTTGGTTTTCTTTATTAAGGTTCAACTTCTGAGTTTATAAATTGGCAAGACTGAAGCTCTGGTAGTTTACAATTTGCTGATGTCTTGAAAGTCCTGAATCTGGAAAAAATTTATTTCCCTTATTTTCTGGATATAGTTTTGGGTATTTGGCAGGCCAGCCTTTGGCTGATTTGTCCTGAGCGGGTGCTAATAAATGAGACAGTGAAACTGTGAAACAGCAGTTTTCTTCCCAGATATCTAAGAGAGTTAAATTAAATATTAACAGCTTGTTGATTAAATGGGTTTTGAAACTTCAAGTTGTGATAAAAGTAGCATCAGACCGGTTTTGATCTGAGTACTGAAGCTCTAAGTGTGAAGCAGGGAATAAGTAAGTCTCCTGTCTTATAACTGTACTGTGAATGTGATTAGGTGGTAAAATGCCTGGACAAAAACTTCTTTTGGCTTTCTTTAGGTCTCAGAGAGGTAATACTAAGGCAAGTGGTACAAATGATTGCTTGTCAACTACATTGGTATTTTTTATGATCTGCTTCAAAGTCTGACTTGAAGCTGAACTCTGTTCGTCTGTGTGACTACTTTTCTTGAGAGGTAATAAAATTTTCAGTCTGACAACAAAGCATAGGCAACTGCTATTGTGAGTCAGAAGCTGTAAAGAACTTCCACTTATTTGCTTAATAAAAATACAGTAGTTTTTTTTTTTGTTTGCAGAAGGGTGTTTGAAGGAACAGATAAATATCTCTTAGTCAGATTTCCTGGATGTGATTTGCAAAATTTCTTCTATTTGTGCTTCATTTTTACACTTTGATTGTGGTGGCTGCTTTTCTGTCAATGACACCTGTGATTTGAAGGGCCAAACAACTTACCTTTTGGAGGAACAAGGTCAAACAGTCTAATCGCATTCTTCCAAGAAATTATATCAAATTGCACAGCCAGACTTTTAAAGTCAGTGTTACAAGACCTGAATGTGTCTTATAGTTCCACCTCCCTTCAAGCAGATGACACGTGCAAAGGTTTTTTCCTTCACTTCCTACTGAGTGGAATAAGGTAACAGTGCATAATCGTTTGTTAAACATTGGGTATTTTTTCCTACATTGCATATGTTTTGTGATATATTTTGCATTTTGAAACTTTTATTTGTTTTATTCAGATGGCTTCTATTTATGTAAACTTAACATTTGAATTAGTGATAATCCTGCTTTCCTTCTTCATTTTAGTGCAAAAGATGATATTGATATTGATGCCCTTGCTGCAGAGATAGAAGGTGCAGGAGCTGCAAAGGATCAAGAGCCTCAGAAATCCAAAGGCAAAAAGAAAAAAGAGAAGAAGAAACAAGATTTTGAGTAAGTTTGGGTTTTTTCCACCTGCCCGATCTTATTCCATTATCCAAAAACTCAGTTATTTAAATGCCCTAACTTCTTTCTTATTCTAGTGAAGATGATATCCTGAAGGAGCTGGAGGAACTGTCAATAGAGGCACAAGGAGGGAAAGTTGACAGGGAACAACCTTCTACAGGAAAGGTGAACACTGAGAGGGAGATGGGCTTTTTAATAGGAAATAGTTTTAACTATAGCGTATGAGACACTTCTGTCCTAGAGAAATTCTAGTGTTGCAGTGTAGTTGGAGATCTTATGTGAAACATGTAGCTGGCATGTTCTTTTAATTATATTTGATCATATTTTCATAGTAAAGTCAGTCATGGAAAAAAGCCATGTCTTCATGCTGATAATTATTCAAAGCCAATCAGAATAAATCTTAATTGTGGTCAGAAGTATGGTACACTCAGCAGGAATAGTTATTGCTTTCAAACTTTGTCTTCAATAAGAGGTTTTTCGTGATGTGTCTCAATGCTACTTCTTAGCTCATGATGGCAAGTAATTTTTCATGGCTGATTATTGAATTGTTTAATTACCAGGTTGAAAATGACAATGAGGAAAGCTTATCAAAACAAGATAAAAAAAGGAAAGGAAAGAGTAAAAAAGCCAATCTGGAAAATGACTATGACAGCGAGGAAGTGGAAGATAAAGATAAAAAATCTAAAAAAACTCAGAAAACAAAACAAGACCTGCTTTCTGGCAGTGATGATGACGATCATGAGACACAGCTTAAGAAAAGCAAAGGGAAAACTCAGAAGTCAAATAAAAAACAAGATTTGTCAGAAGAAGATGAAACTAACATTAAGAAAAGTAAAGAGCGTGGGGGAGGAGTGTCTACAGGTGAGAGTGGTGATGAATCAGATGAGGTCTCCCAGTCTAGAAAACGACAAAAGAAAAACCAAAAGCCAAAGTCTGCTCCTGTTGCTGAAAGTGGGGATGATGAAGAAGAACCTTCATTCAAATTAAAAACAGCGGCTCAGAAGAAGGCAGAAAAAAAAGAACGTGAAAGAAAAAAACGTGAAGAAGAAAAAGCCAAATTGAGGAAACAGAAAGAGAAGGAAGAACTAGAAGGTGGTAGAGAACCAGCAAAGCCAAAGGAATCTCTAAAAAAAGCTGAAGAGAAGGCTTCTGCTGAAGCTACAGCAATCCCTGGGGAAAAAGGAGAGACTCCTGCAGGAACAGAAGGTTTGTAATACGGTTTCTAAAACTGTAATTTAAATACTGTAGTTCTTAAAAGGCCAGAGAGGTGCTAGGCAGTGAGGATAGTTTGTTGGTTTATTTTGAATTGTGAATACTGGATATTTGGTAGCCTTGCCTGCCTCTCTGTGTTGGCTCACAGGTGGCTGTGTTTTCTGGCCTGTAGTCTGTTCAGGTACATGGGAAAACAAGCCAGGTGATGAATTCTCATTACAGTTTATGATTACAGTTCTGTACAGAAAGAGTACTTTTCCACTTCTCTATTACTCTGATACTTTAAGGCTCCAGGCCATGACTTAAGAACAAGTTTTATTGTTTTCGTTATGAAATGTTTATGTAGAAGCCAGAGAAAATATTCCTCATTTGATGTTATTTATCATATTTGAAACATAAATTGTACTTAGAGTATCTTTGAAATTTCTGGGATCTTTGAATGTATGCCTCTTCTTTCTGTAGCTGATGACAATGAAGGGGACAAAAAGAAAAAAGACAAGAAAAAAAAGAAGGGTGAGAAAGAAGAAAAGGAGAAAGAGAAGAAGAAGGGTCCCAGTAAAGCCACAGTTAAAGCCATGCAAGAAGCCTTGGCTAAAATGAAAGAGGAGGAGGAAAGGGCAAAAAGAGAGGAGGAAGAACGCATAAGACGACTGGAGGAACTTGAAGCAAAACGCAAAGAAGAGGTACCATATATCTCACTCTGAGGATAAAATAAGGGATACAGTAACCTTAATCTGCCTGCTTGCTGGTGCAGTTGGTGAATTAGTCCTTAATATGTTGCTCATCAAAAGGATATACTTGGGCAGCTTTTGTGTAAAGCATGCTCTAGAGTTTCTGAATGTTTCATTTTCTAGGAACGATTAGAGCAAGAGAGGAAAGAAAGAAAGAAACAGAAGGAAAAAGAGAGGAAGGAGCGTTTGAAGAAGGAGGGAAAGCTTTTAACAAAAGCTCAACGAGAAGCCAGAGCCAGAGCAGAGGCTACTCTTAAACTACTCCAAGCTCAGGGTAAGCAGTAAAGTTTAATAATAATTAAAACCAAACCAAACTTCATATCCGTTATTGCTCTGTGTTTATTTTTTTTCCCTCTCTGGAGCTAGAAGGGCAGGTACTGAGTGATTCCATGTAAAGGTGCTCTTTTGTCAAGCAAGGCAGTGTGGGCCCTCCCTTCTCCTTTACTTTTGAAGTAGGTTTAAGTGTCTGTATTTTCATCTTACACTTTAAACATACATCTTTTTAATACTGTCTACTTTCAGTTTAAAGATGTTAGTTAGGAATCTAACTTCTTTGAACTGGAACTTAGGAAAAAGCACTTAAAGAAGTGGTGTAATCCAAAGGCCAGGAAAAGCAGATGGGCTATGTTGAAGGTCTTCTAAGACCAGTGATCTGGATCTTGTTGAATTAATTCATGTGCTCAGTTAGGCAAGTGCATTGTTTGGCTTCAAAAACAATGGGGGAAGTCCATTGGGAAGATGTATTTTTCTCTGGGATTTGCAGGAGTATGTAAGAGCTTTCCTACTTTTCTGTGAAATATGATCTGTCCTGATTGCAATGAAGCAAATTTGTCCAATATACTGTAAGTAAAATGTCCTAAATTGTTCTCAGTATCTGGTTTGTGACTAAAAAAACAAAGTTGTGAGTGCTGAGTGTCTTTGTATTTGTAGAGTATACTATCTGACACTTTACTGGTAGGTGGATGACTAAAATGTAGGAATCTCTGTAGCCAGTAAAATGTTTGGAGTTCTTAAACATACAAAAAGGCTATTTCTCCTCGGTCGTTGCTGTAGCTATTAGAATCTTTCTATTTATGTGCCTCTGCAACTGGATTTTTGTTAAATCTGCGATATAAATCACTCAGTAACTGAGAAAATTGAATGTGCAGCAGTAATTAAGTTTTTAATCTGTCTTTGCACGGAACTTCTGTTTTTGATTGAAATTCTTCATACACTACAGCACCTGCTTCCCAGTGAGGCAAAGATGAAGCTAGTGAATTGAGCCTGGCAGTATTTTAATACCTGAAACCATCAGTGTTATACAATAAAATAAAAAAAAACCAACAGCAAATAAAACCTCAAACCCCCAAACAAACAAAATCCACGAACCTCCCAACATGGAACAAAAGGGAAAACTCTGAATAACCTTAAGCATTTAAGAAGAGTTGTGACTCTGAGCTACTCCAAATTGTCTGAAATTAGAACCATTGGCAGACAGGTTTTAAGTAAGTTTTTGCATAGCAGACCTGAAATTGATGTTTTCATGGCATTTTATATAGGTCTGTGATAACTTCAGACCTGCAGTTATAGAATCTGATTTGATCTTTGTTTATTTTATGTTTCATTGCCATCCCCTTCTTCCAGTTATCTGACTTTTTTTTTTTTTGAGAGCAGTCAGGAGTATCTGAAGACCTATACTTCACTCAAGTTTTCTACCGTTTGAATTCAGACTTTTAAAAAAGATAAAATATGCATCGAACCTACTTTCTACTCTTTCTTCCTCCATCTTCCAATTTTGGAAGACTTGTTCTTATTTAAACTCAAGTTTATTAATTACCTGGATTTTCTTTTTAACAACTTTTTTGTTTTGTTTTGCAGGTGTTGAAGTGCCATCCAAAGACTCTGTGCCAAAGAAGAGGCCAATATATGAAGACAAAAAGAAAAAGAAGCAGCAGCAGCCAGAAAATAAAGAAGGTGTAGTTTGCATATAGGGAGACTTAATAGCTTAGTCACATTTCTGGAATTATTTCTGAAATTAATCAGATAATCTTAAGCTAATTGCACTTCAAGGTGCTTCTGGGGTTTTTTAAATATCCTTGCCCTCACATCCAAATGCTGATGCATTAGGATCCTAAAGTTGTTTTGATGGCTGTTCTCTTAATCCTTTGTTTTTCAGTCTACTTGACTGTTATTTTTCCTAACCTAGATAGTGTCTTTAGATTTTCTAAATGTTGGAGATGTACAGAGTGTAAAGGCCTTTTATGAATGTGACTTTGAATGCTTTGTGTCAAATACAAAGTAGTTTAAGTAATAATGACTTATGATTAAGTCTGAGTTTGTCCCAGGATGAAAAGGAATTGATCCTAGTTTTAGTACTTTTAAATTGGAGACAGTTTGTTCATTTATTTTCTTGTATATAAAAACAGATTTCAGCTCCTGGGTTCAGGTTGTTGAGAGTTCAAAGAGCTTGCATTTTTGAAACCTTAGAATTTATTGCACTGGTTAGATGTAGGTTGAACATGTCAGTTTTTTACTTTGATGGTTCATGACTTTCTTCTGGGGGGATTACTGTGGCCATTCTCAAGACTAATCCTTAGTTAAAAAAATTTAGATTTATTTCTTACTTAGCTAGCTTTTCTTTTTCTTTGTTTTTTTAATTTGACGTAAGTTATGTGCATGGAGTGGGTGTAAAGAATTGAAAATGGTGCTTCTCTGAATTGTATCAGTGATTATTTTCTTTTTTTTATTTTTTTAGTTTATATTTTTAATGGAAGAGTGGAGGAAGTATGGGTAGTTAATTTTCTCTTGTCTTTTAAAGAAAGTGAGGAGTTTTTAATGTCAATGACTGACTTATCTTATAAATCTATTCAACTGCTTAGGAAGCCAAATGTTTTCCAAATAATCTGGAGCGGAGCTGGATGTCTGAGTAAGACAGTTTGCACTTTGAAAGTATGTAGCAACCAACTTCCTGTCTTGTAATTTCAGAAAGTGTGGAGGTAACTTCCCCAGCTGAAGATGCTGTAGAACTGGAAACACCAGTGAAAGAAGAGACTCTTCTTCCAGTAGAACCAGGTTGGTAGTAATGCTAATAAGCTTCAAACACTTAAGCCTGTGTGTCAGTGCTGCATGATAGTTATCATACCTTGTTGGATGGTGCTAAATGGCCATCCTTTCTTGAGGTAGTTGCCTTTTTTTTCTTTCTTAAGGGAGGAACTGCTGAAATTTTATGGAGTAAAAGGCATGAAGCCTCAAAATGAGTGTATAAATGTCCCTTATTCAGGGTGAACTCCAGTGTTCAATTGGCTTAGTCAATTTTCTCCAGTAAGCACATTCAGTGCTTTATTCGCTCCCTTGACTTTTCATTTGCTTTTACAAGTCTGTTTTGCCAAAAGTTAGGTAGAAGTAGGGAGGCAACATTCTCCTTCTAGTACTGATAGTGCAGCATTCACAGTGATTGTGTTCTTCATTGCAGATGTTATACTTTCACAAGTACTGAGTGCAGAGCATATGTGTTAGCTTGTGAAACTGAGTTATCAGCAAGTGATTGTTGCCCTCCTTTTTGCCTACACACAGTAATTGCTTTATCAAAATCACATTGAACTGGACTTCTTCCTCAGCAAGGAAACTGTTTGAATTTTTACCCTTATTATTAAGTCAAATATACAGCTTTTGAAAACAAAGCTGAATGGGTCCTGTCATTCTAGCTTGGCTTATCTCATGATTGGCATTTCATTGCCATAAGAGAAGGAATGGCTCACTGGCAGAATGTTAGTTCCTAGCTAATATTGTAGCAGTGTGGAACTTAGTCTTCATTTCAGGGAGCTGATGTTTATGACACAGGTGCTTCAGCAAATATGTATTCTATAATTCTTCTTTTGGAGAGGGTTGCAAGTTTGCATTTTTCCATTTGTCTCTTACTAAGAGCTGCAATCTCTTCATAAATCTTACTGAACTCCTGCTGAATGAACATGTTTAACGCTTCTGGAATCCATTATATAATTATTTTAAGGCACCTGGTGTCCATTTTATAGACAATTTGTATTTTCTCACTAATTACAATTCTACTTTAACTCATTTTCTTGTTTCTCTGTTACTTTGTTACACATGGTGAATGTTAATTGGGCAACTCCCTGCAAGGATTGTGATTGTGGTAGAGGTTTGTGTGGCAGGCTTTATGTAGGCACTGACATGATATGCAGACAGGAACTAGATGAGTAGGTTTTCTGTGTCTTTCACAACAGTTTGCCTAGGCAAAGATGCTAGCACTACATGATTTTTGTGGAGAGAATTTGAGATTATTTCTTAAGTATGCAGCATCTTTTTTTTATGGAATGTGGAGATAACTCAATAGAATTATGGTAACAGCAAATTTGTAAATTGCTGTTGTCAGTATGTCAAAAAAAGGGGCATCTAAAAATGATGTATGTTGCTAGACTGACTGTTTTTTTAACTTCAATGTTGGGTTTCTCAGTTTCAGAAGAAAAGGAGGAAGAAGATGACACGGAAGATGGAGGTCTGGATGACTGGGAAGCTATGGTTAGTGATGAAGATGGAGAGAAAGGTGGGCATGTAAATAGCAAATGTATGATTTTTCTGGTTAAGAGGCTTTGAGCTGAGTTTTCTGTTTCCGTAGAAAACAATATTTTACTTAGATTTTTTTTCTCTAGTCTATTAGCTAAATTGTGAGCTAAGTTTAATGAGAAATAGATGTAAGAACCTCTTCTCAAAAGCAGAGCTTTCAGAAGCCACACAAATACTGCTTAAGACAACCCTTTGGAAATACTCTTATGTGCAGTTACCATCTAAAATAAATGGGTTGTAATTTTTTGTTCTTTTTTGTGGGAGTAAAAATCCTCTTCTCTAGTCTGTGCTTAAACCATGTCTGGGAGTTTAGGGAAACCTTTTACCTGGTATTGTATTTCTCTAGTAATTGTTCCAAAGCTGTAGTATTTTTATTACATGAATCTCGTAACGTCTAGGAGAGTATCCCTGAGAGAAGTTTTCAAAGAAGTGGGGGACTTCAATGGTGTGAAGGTGTTAAGTGTGCATTTGTTATACTAAGTTCTCTTCTACAAGGAATGGCTGAGAGAACTGGGTTTGTTCAGCCTGGAGTAGTGAAGGCTTTGGGGTGACCTTATTGTAGCTTTTCAGTACCTGAAGGGTGTCTACAGGAAGGATGGAGAGAAACTATTTACAAGAGCATGTAGTGACAGGACAAGGGGAAATTGAGAGTAGGTTTAGTTTAGATATTAGGAAGAGATTCCTTACGGTGAGGGTGGTGAGACACTGGAACACATTGCCCAGAGAAGCCATGGATGCCCCATCTCTGGCAGCATTCCAGGTCAGGCTGGAGGGGCTTTGAGCAACCTGGTCTAGTGGAAGGTGTCCCTGCCCTTGGCAGGGGGGCTGTAACGAGTTGGTCTTTGAAGTCCCTTTCAGCCCAAACCATTCTGTGATTCTATGATATGCTTCTTTGAGAAGCAGGTTTGGAAGAAAGGAAAGAATTTGCAGAACATCCATATTCCTGTGCATGTGTGCCAAAGGCCATATTCTGTGCACTCAACAACATTTATGGGGAACTTAAAACTGCAAGAGTGCAGGGATAAGTTCTAAGGTATTTTCTTCCAGTGGTGGAGAAAAGTGTATTTCTGTGAGCCATCCTGAACAGGAGTTTGTTACTGGACTTAGTGCTTCCATAGGGTCTTCATTGTTTCATATACTCAAAGACTATTTATTCATCAAGTACTTTTTACTTGCTCGGGCCTGTGCTTTCAAGTGTAATTCTTGAGATACAGATACATACAGCAGAATGGATTTCATTCCAGCACAGGTGTGTTCCTCTGCTGCTTTTGAGTTCTAAGGGCTGCTCAGCTTCTTGAGTGTTTCTTTTAGTCTGGTGCCACTGTCCTGGAGAGGACACAGCACTTCTTACTGCTTGCATTTAAAGGCTCTGCCAATGGGATCCGGAAAAAGAACCTTCCTGGGAATTAGATTTAGTGTATTACTAAGCTGACAGACTATGAGTGTAGCAATGAAATGCAACAAATCTCTAAGAGCAGTGAGCCTGCCAGCAGTGTTGTAAGGAGGAGAATCCATGGTTTTAAAGTGATCATCAGCTTTCCTCTTATGATTTTACAGGTGATTATAAATGGGAAGCTTTCAAAGAAAGAAAATTACTTTTTGATAATTCTTTTTGTTTGCTTATTGAAGAATTCTTATGAAAAATATTAATCTTCTCTGAACAGTCTAAGAACCTGAAGATGAGACTTTTTATAGGCATAGAAGAGACCATTTGTTCTGTAATGTGCATTCCTGATCAATAGTACAGAATACATGTAGTAATGATCTGGAGTATTTTGGCTTTATTAAAATGGTGTTGGTGCATTATTCCTTTATGAGGTACACATGACTTTAAAGAATGTCTGAATGTTTGCAAATAATGTTAAACATAAGTGTGTTGATAATATTGTTTTTCACCCTACCCTAAACTTGCTTCGCTTCTGGGTTTGAAACACAAGCCAGCAACTCTGAACAAAAACCACTTTTTTTTTTAACATTGGAAGTTGAAAAAGGGTCTTGACAAGCACTTAGTGTAGAACTTACTCTGTCTTCATTCTTCTCTAGTAGACTCTTGCTGTTTCATGCCATCTCCCCCACAAGTGTAAGCTTAATAGAGAATTTTTACTTTAGATTTTTTTTTTTTTTAGCAGAGAGCAAACCTGTCCATATTGAAGTCAAAGAACAAAATGAAGTGGATGAGGAAGAGGAGGAGGAGGATGATGAGGAGGAAGAGGAAGAAGAGAGTGAAGAATCTGAAGATAGTGAAGGCAGTGAAGATGAGGATGAAAAGACTTCAGATGAGAGAGAGGCAGACTCCCAAGCTATTGGAAAACAATCTATGGAAAAAAAGCCCAGCAAGGAAATTAGCTCTGATTCCGAGTATGACTCTGATGATGACCGCACTAAGGAGGAGCGTGCTTATGACAAAGCTAAACGGAGAATTGAGGTATTAAGATACACTTGGATTCTTATGTTGTATAACAAACAGATTAATTTTCAGTTAATTTTGTCAAAATGCTGTCAGAGCTGTGTCAGGGCTAATATTTAAGAAGGTTCATAAACTGTGTTAATTAAGAAAAAAATACTTGGTTTTGTCTGAAGATAAAGTATTTGTTTTTAGGTAGCTTGACCACAAAGATGGCAATTTCAGTGTAGTTGCCCTCCACCTCTGTATACCTTCTGGAGAAAGAGGCTTTTATCCTTTGCAGATGGATATTTTCAAGTTTTAAAAGATGTGTCTAAACTGTTCAGTGCTTTTGTGGCTGCTAATGTTCTTGGTTTCCTCACCCAAGGTGCTTGTTCAGAATGCACCATCAGCAAAGCTACTGTTAGGGGATATAATAACTTAGTCTGCTAGACTGTAACCAGAACAAACCAAACAAAAATTTAACTGTTAGTTACCAAAAGTTACCAACTGTTACCAAAAGAGGGATGACAGACCTTAAATTGCCTTGAAAGTCCCACAGTTAACCCTGTGTTTGTATGTATGTAATCAAGTCAAGAGGTGAGCTGTGGTTTTTGGTTTATACTTAGCAATTTTTATGTGTCTTTTACATAGAAGCGACGAGCTGAAAACAGCAAAAATATGAACACTGAAAAGCTCAGAGCACCAGTTATCTGTGTCCTGGGGCACGTAGACACAGGCAAGACCAAAATTTTAGATAAGGTAAGGTGTGGAGTGTGAAAGCACTGCCTGTGCCTCTTGCTATGCATGTATTTTTTTGGTTGAAGACAGAATTTGTGTGCTCAGACATAACTTTGTCTCTTATATGTAAGTATTTCTGGTCTTTTTTTGTTGTTAGCTCCGCCACACTCACGTGCAGGACAGTGAAGCTGGTGGTATCACTCAGCAGATTGGTGCAACTAATGTTCCTCTTGAAGCTATTAATGAACAAACCAAGATGGTGAAAAATGTAAGTTACAACACTTTGCCAACTGCATCTTAAAAAATATGAAATGTAGATTAATAAAGGCCTTGTGAGATTTCCTGACATGGACAGATGTACTTTCCCCCCTCTCTAATTTCGGGGTTGATAGTTTTTTAATTCCTATCATTCCCCCCTCAAAGGGGAGGTTGTCTTATTTTTCATACATTTGTTAATTTCAGTTAATATATTGCTGCTTCTTCAGAAAAGCATGCAAATACTGTTTACTGTGTTCTGGACAGTGCATATATATACATAGACTGCTTACTTGTCAGTATTTTGATTGTAAATTGAGACTTTTGAAGCCTTAAGACTTTTGAAACCTCTTGAGTATATTTTCTGTTAAAAACTTACCCTTTGCTGTGTATACAGAAATTTGGCCAAATCCTGAGTGATCAATTTTATCGTGTTACAGAAATAGTAACTGTTTTGTATTGTTTGTTTGGGATACTATATCCTATTTTGCTTGCAGAAGCAGCTGGCTGAAAAGCCTTGGTGTAGTAATGGCTTTTTCTGAGATTTTACTCAACTTACTAAATATGTAAATTTATTGGAGGGGAGAAAATCGTCAAGATAAGGATGGTATCTCTCAATATCCTGTAATGTTTTTTTCTTCTGTAGGCTGCCTTGTCTTACAAATTTTAACTTAGCTTATGACCAGCTGATGTCTGGAGGAATGTGCTGCATCATTTCTTTAATACTGAAATGACTGGTGACTGATTTGGTTTATAGAGGGTGCTGGTCTTAAAATATGTATCTGGATTTTTGAAGTGCAGACTGTCAGTAATGTTGCCAGCTCTTATTTTGCTTTTTTTTAATTTTCTTGTGTAATCTCTACAAGATGGCTAATATTTTGAAATGTTAGTTT
The DNA here is from genome assembly GCA_013399225.1 of Rhipidura dahli. Taxonomy (NCBI): domain Eukaryota; kingdom Metazoa; phylum Chordata; class Aves; order Passeriformes; family Rhipiduridae; genus Rhipidura; species Rhipidura dahli. The sequence continues at coordinate 2,431,440 of VXAC01003061.1, read as the reverse complement.
GACAGAGAGAACATAAAAATTCCAGGCATGCTGATAATTGACACTCCAGGACATGAGTCTTTCAGGTAATGTTTTCTCATAATGTTGTACTTCTCATAACTGATGGCTAAAGCATCTGGAGATATTTTTAGCAAAGTGTGAGGTCTTTGCTTAATTCATTGTATTAGTTCTCACTTGAAAAAAAAGTCCAACAAAACCAACTTCGTAGAGGAATTAAGTGGATTTGCTTCATTTGCAGGTGCTTTTTATATCTGGTTAATTGCTGGCCTTTTATAGCTGATTAATTTTCTGTCTTCGTGCCAATTGAGCCATGAATATCTGAAAAAGCATGTAAATAAATAGTTAGTGTAAGAGGAAAGATGGAAGCAGGAAGCTAGCTGGAGGAAAAAAGGTGAGGATTTCAGGTGACCTAAGTACTCTGCTGTGAAAAATTAAAACTTTTGTCCTAGTCTCTCATTCAGTGTCCCAGTTAAAGTAACTGAGTTCATAAGACTGGAAGTTACTAATTGCGTAAGTCATCTGAGTCTTAGCAGAGATCAAATGCTGTCTAGGAGCACCAGTGGCATGCAGGCAAGCTATGAAATCAGCTTTTAAGCTTAAAACATCACATGCATAACTGAACTCACTGAGGTGAGATCTTGGATGAAATCTTGAAACAGAAGAATTAAGATTTTGATGTGACATTTTCAATTGCTTACAAACCTTTGTAAGCATTGAAATGCTGTGTTGTGGGGCCCTTGGTAATGTTCAGATCAGTACCTTGGCATCGTACCTCTTACAGCTCTCTCTCTTCTAGCCAGGTTTTGTTTGGCAACAGAGATATGATGGTCTGTTTACACTGTATTGTATAAAATCATAATAGTCTTAGTGTTTATGTGGTATATAAAAAAAGTCTTGCTCAGATTTTGCACTCCTGCATTTCACTTTACTGTCTCAGTTGTTGCTCAGAAAATGATCAGAACATATCTTGCATTGTAAAACCATATAATAATACAAAAACTTTGGGGAGAATAATAGTTTCTTAGTTCTGCTTACACATTCTTTAATGTATTTTGTTAAATGAAAATTACAAAGTGTCATTTGAATGGTTTACATTTTTGAGGGGAAATAACTAATTGAGCTTTAGCTTTTTGTTTGTCAGTGTAAGTCTGACATTGTACTTGGTGTTTTCGTAAAGGTTCTGTTGCTAAGTGACTGATTTTTTTTTTTCTGTCTTTTAATGTCACAGCAATCTAAGAAATAGAGGAAGCTCACTTTGTGATATTGCTATACTTGTAGTTGACATCATGCATGGTTTGGAGCCACAGACAATTGAATCAATAAATCTGTTGAAATCAAAGAAATGCCCCTTTATAGTAGCTCTCAACAAGGTAGGGTACATTTTTATTCTAATAGTGTATTTCTCCACTCTAATAGTGTATTTGGCTTCTGACAATTGTGTGTTTTCTTCCTTGAACTGGAATTGTTTTGTGTAAAGTCTTAAGGGATGGTTCTTGGGTCCTGTGTGTTGCATTTTTTTGGTCCTTGATACCACAGTGGCTCTACAGGAGCTTTGGTGAGCAATCTGTTCTTCCTGGAGTCCTTAGCGGTAAATTTTGTTGCCTTGTGTAACTTTTGTATATGATTCACACTTCTGAAAGTTGTACTTCAATTGTGGGGTTTTTTCCCCCTGTGCCTACTTATATAGATTTGTGTGCATTTTCTCATAAAATTCCAGCACAAACTTCATGTTGACAAGTCATACTTTATGACTACATAACCACTGATACTGGTTAGTTTGACTTGAAGACAAGCTGACTTTAAGCCCATGGAGCAGTAATGTTAATCACTGGTGGGAAGTGTTTTGGGCTTTGCAATATCAGATGAAAATTAGCCATTTTAAGTTGTAGTTGTATTATTTGACCAGGTTCTGATCCATTTTCTTAAGATGTAGTTTTGATTTGTACAGCAAATAGTTTTTTGGGCTGTCTGTCCTGCTTTTGCAGCTATCTTGGGGAAGTGTTTCTGAAATACAGTTGTGTCTTTTGAACAGCCCCACTCTGGTCCCTTCTCTCTGGTCCCTATGGGAAAGGGTTCATATTTACCAGAAAATTTTAAAGGTTCTTTGTAAAACTAGTGTAGTCTCTTTTCAGGAAAAACCACTAACACCTCTGTGGTTTTGGGGTTTTCTTGTGTTTATGTGAATCTACAAACAGGTCTCTTCTGAATATTTTTTTTTAACCTTGATGTAATTTACAGATATAAACTTTTTCCGTATGAACCTAGATTACTATAGCTTGCATTTTTAAGATCTGAAGTAATATTGCTGTCCTGTAATACTGCCTCACATAAACAGAGCTAAATACAGCATCTAAAGCAAATAAAAGCTGTTTAATTTGATTACTGGAGCAGATAGATGGCTGGCTAAGTTGGCTGATAAAGTATTTCTCACTGATGATGTGGCATAAGCATAAAGACACCCTTAGCTGCATAAAATGACATACTGCTGTATTTTCAAGATTGATAGGTTATATGACTGGAAAAAAAGTCCAGATACAGATGTAGCTGTCACCTTAAAGAAGCAGAAAAAAAATACAAAAGATGAATTCGAAGAACGTGCAAAAGCAATCATAGTGGAATTTGCAAAACAGGTAGGTTGGAATATTCAAGGTTCTTTGCTTAACAAAAGTGATAGGAAAGGGGGGTGGGTGAATGATGTGGTTTGTTTTGGGTTTGTGGATGTTTTTGTTTTGTTTTTTCCCCTTTCCTCAAAACAACTTGGACTATCACGAAAACTGTTGCATCTCTTCTGACACATTGGTGTTAACCTCTCATAAACCAAGCTTTGCTGTTTCTACATTTTACTTAATTTTAACTGCTCCATCCTTGGCAGTGGTTTGGAGAAAAATATCTAATTGCTGTACATGGTCAATGGAGTAATGAATAGCAGATGAGGTTTTCTGTCACTGTTCTTTTTCTCTTTGGGAATAGTCTGAGAGAATCCCATCTGTCTCTTTCTCTCTTGGATGCTGGCAGGGTATGAATCACATCAGTTCTGGGAACTTCCTCTGTTGGTGACAAAAAATGCTGTCTAGAAGCTTAGATGGAGTAATTAGCTTTGTAGAGTTATCCCACACTACTTCCAAGTGTGGATTGAGGCGTGTTCCATAGCATGCTGTCAATAACAGTGTTGGGTTTTTAAACTGGGATTTAGAAACGCAGTGGGTCTTTGCCTGGGGTTGAATGTTACTGTTTGTGATGATGTGTATGTGTGCTTTTCCCTATGTAACTATTAATCCTGATTCCAGGGCTTGAATGCTGCCTTGTTTTATGAGAATAAGGATCCCCGCACTTTCGTTTCTCTTGTACCTACCTCTGCTCACACAGGGGATGGCATGGGAAGTCTGATAGCTCTTCTTGTTGAGCTCACACAAACCATGCTGACCAAGAGACTGGCTGAGTGTCAGGAACTGAGAGCTCAAGTCATGGAGGTAATACAGCAATTCTTCCTTGAAATTCATATAGAAATTTCTCCCTTCCCTGCACCCTTCCTTTTGGTAAAAAATGTGTGTTTGAAGTGCTTAAATAGGAAGTAACTTTTTTCCCTGTTCATTCAGGTTAAAGCACTGCCAGGCATGGGCACTACCATAGATGTTATTCTGATTAATGGACGCCTGAGAGAAGGAGACACCATTATTGTTCCTGGGGTAGAAGGTCCTATCGTAACTCAGATTAGAGGTCTTCTGCTGCCTCCTCCTATGAAGGAGCTACGAGTTAAGGTATGGCAGCTGGTTACTGTACTGACATTTAGAACCAGGAAACAAATAAACCAAACTTTTTATATAAAGAGAATGTAGTAAGAATGTGGTTATATTAACAGTATCTAGAGGGGGCTTCAAGGGCAATGCAGGGCACACCTGGTGTCTTTAGTGAAAATGTACTTGTATGTTCCTTTTGGGGTTTGTGTTGTTACAGCAGTGGCGAAGAAAATGGTCGAGGAATTACCTTGCAGTGAGGTTTAGGATGTGTATGCTTTAATAAGGGTTTCAAGTGCACATGAGAGGGAGATACCCATCTTAAATGGAAACTGGAGTGTACTACTACAGTGACTTCTGAGATAAAGTTATAATATTAGCAAAAGGGTTTTTTAGTAACAAAAATCATATACACTTAGATTTGAGAAAAGTGAACACTGGTTCACTTTTGGTTGGTTGGTGAGTGGCAGTGATCACGACTTCTGCAGACTCTGCAGCCTCTTGGCATTTACAAGGGTTGTTGGAGGTTTTGCTGCCCTAGTCTTATTAGCCTGAGGAGAGACCCTGAATTTGGGATCCTTCCTGCATAGCTTTCCATGAAATGAGGAGGAGACACAGAAACAAAGGCTGTAAATGAATTAATACGTGTATTAAGATTAATGCATGCAATTCAAAGATGATAGAAAGAGCTGCTTTGATGTTTCCAGTTTAAAACAGGAGGAATAAATGTCTGCACAGGTTTTTTTTTCAGGCAAGGAAAACGGTACAGATAACCTAGGTAAATGTCATAGGGCAGGCTTTAAGGTTTGGGAACCTTGAGCTGGGGAAGTGGACATAGGGTAGCAGTTCACCTCTTTTGAGGCAGGCAGTGAAAGATGCATTTTGATTCACCTTGTTCATGTGGAATTGTCATCCTTGAAATAAGACCCAAATTTTGGTGTGGAGGGCTAAAGGATAGAGGTTTGCAGGAACAAAGTTCTTACTGAGGAGGGAAGCTGCCTTGCAGTTTTAAGAAAAGGATGGGACATCTAAATAAATTAAGAAACAAACCAGAAAATCCTTCCAACATCAATTTAAAGATCTTCAGAAATAACTGTTTCTGTTATCTTAGACCCATGCCCTGAGTGTGAGATCTTTGAGGTTTCCCCTGGATGAGGGGAGAACCTGGGAAATTGAATATGGAATTATGCACATGAGAAGGCTGGATGGCATCCAGTGGGAGAGCGAGACAGCCCTTCCTGCACAGAGCCATGGGCTGTGTGTCAGCTAAGCTTTAGTGTTTTTCTTAAGCTGTTGGCATCTTCCCATCACACTACTGTCTTTTCTGGTATATGTTCCTTTTTGGCCCCCTTATCTTCTTTTAGAAGATTTCCCTGTGCCCTGCCCACCTTGGCAGGGGTGCAGGGGTTATCCGAAGGGAGAAGAGCATGAGGATTGAGACATGGAAATGCAAAGCAGATACCAATCACTGATGGAAGTTGGGAGCTGCTGCACTTCACTGCTCTCCACTGTGTTCTTCAGCTGCTCAGCAATGTGTTGTGTTGCTGTGCACCAGCACAGAAGTCTTTGCTAATGTGTATATTTTCTTTTTCAGAACCAGTATGAAAAGCACAAAGAGGTTGTTGCTGCTCAAGGCGTGAAGATTCTTGGGAAAGATTTGGAAAAGACCTTGGCTGGTTTGCCATTGCTTGTAGCTCATAAAGAGGATGAAGTCCCAGTCCTCAAGGTGAGATGGCTGATGTTGAAGTACAACACACTGAGTAACTTGAGCTCTCTGATGATGCAACTCAAATGTTGAAAGCTCAGTTTGCAAATAACTGGGGTTTTTGGTTGTTTTAAAAACTGTTCCAGTAAAATGTTTTAGCCTTGTGCTCATGTGAAGCTTTGGTGGTGTGATGTTTTTGGTATCTTGACAATTAATTTTTTCCCTGACATTTTGCTGGGGTGTCTCTGCAGCTAGAATAAGGTTTGATCACAATTATCGTGGCATAGTTTGACTCTTTTAATTACTGATTTGGTATTGGTAATACTTGATGGATGTGTTCTAATCAAATTATATTAGGTGCATATCTACTAGTGGAGTTCTGCAAACTCTGCTAATTGCAAAGCTAATTTAAGACTTTTGTGATAAATTTCTTTTGGGATTTACATGTTAAAAATGGCAGAGGAAAGGATATAGCTATCCTAAACCCAAAACTGCTTTGTGTTTTCCTAAGGCAGGAAGTTGGTTTAGAAAGGAAACTCACAGTAATTTACTGCTAATTTACTTCTAATCAGAGTCTTCTCTTAGTCTTCTGTCTATTTATTTGTGCCTTTGAAGGGAGGTCAAACTTTTGGGATGTTAAAACACAGACCTTGTTGCTGGGTACATACGAGTATTTATTTAAAGTGTACTACTGGTGGTAGATATATGATGGCTAAAAGTCAATGGCAAAACCCATTCACCTGCCAGAGGAAGAGGCTGTGTTTGGGGTTAAAAGGCAAAGGTTCTGAAAAAATGTGGGGTGGCTTTGCTGCTCTTGCATCCTGTTTTGTACCCAGGCCTAAAGAGTGTTCAGGATCCGTTCCAGCTGATGGTTTTAGGTGTCAGCTTTTGTCATTGATCCTCAGGCAGCCAAAGACATTGCCACACAGTGTGTGGGCCATGTGTTTGCACAGCCTTGCCAGGAGAAACTTGCAGTGCTGGGGAAAGTGATGTGTAGTCTCAGAGAAATGTTACCAGCTCTGAAGGTGGGCATCTGCCCAGTTTTAGAAGATCACCTTCCTGCAAAATCCTCAGGTCTAGTTCAGCTCAGGCTTTTGTAATGCCAGAAACAGTCCCGAGTCTCATTGGCTGTGTGTGACTTACACTGCAGGTCTGTCAGGTGGGACCCATCAGCATGGCTGCTGCATATTTTCAGCAGCTCATGAACAGGAAGATTTTGTACCCTGAGACATCAGTAGCAAGAGAACTAAAACTTGGTTTTTTCTCTCCTTTTTTTTTTCCTAAAGGATGAACTAATACATGAACTGAAGCAAACACTGAATGCAATCAAATTAGAAGAGAAAGGCGTTTATGTCCAGGCTTCTACTTTAGGCTCTTTAGAGGCATTACTTGAATTTCTTAAAACATCAGAAGTGCCAGTAAGTACTACTGTGCTATATCTGATGCCATTGATTCTGTGTTTTAGTCAGTAACTGTTTCCTTTTGACTCAGAAAGATTAGTGACTTGATTTTTGTGGCTTTCTTCAACAGTATTCAGGAATTAATATAGGTCCTGTCCATAAAAAAGATGTCATGAAGGCATCAGTCATGTTGGAGCACGACCCACAGTGAGTACCTTTGCTTTACTCTGTTGGTGAATTGCAGTGGTGCTGCAGGGAGGGCTGGCCGTAGCTCGGGGTTCGCGGTGTGAGTGGGGAACTGTTGGGCTCTCTGCTCCCTCCAGGTACGCCGTCATCCTGGCCTTCGATGTGAGGATTGAACGGGACGCGCAGGAGATGGCTGACAGCCTAGGAGTTCGTATTTTTAGTGCTGAAATAATTTATCACTTATTCGATGCCTTCACAAAATATAGACAAGACTACAAAAAACAGAAGCAAGAGGAATTCAAGTAAGTATTAGCAATTGTGTTCTGGATGCTTCCCAAATAAGTATCTCTCTTATTTTAGTATAAATTAAGCTGTACTTAACTACTTGTTTCTTTATTATTACTTAGCATGTAGCATGTAGTTCTAATGGAAAGGGAGGAGAGGAGGAAGATGGTCAGACAATAAATTGATAGTTTTCAAGAATTCAGTGCTCCAGTCTAACTGTTTAGATCTGGAGCAGGCCTAGTAGGGTGAGAGCTGTGAAAGCGGTGCAGCAGATACAAGATTCAGCTAGAACTGTTGTGTAATATGGAGTGTTTTTATTAAGGTTTGCTTCCTATACTTGGCTTCTCTTCCTAGTTTTGACAGATGGGTTAGTCTTGCACAATTAAAAATACAAAACTGAAGGGGTTTGGATTCTGTTGTTTCATATTCATGCAATCCCAGTGTAGAGGGCTTAATTCCAACTGCAGTAACATGAATATGTAATCGTTTAAGGATTTATAGGGACCCAAAATTAATTTTTGGAATCATGTGTCATTGGGTAGTCCTCAGTAGAATGAGGACAGTCAAAATAAAAGAAAATGTATTTCATTTCATATTGAACCCAACTTGAATTTGTTTAGCTCAGCATTTATATGTATTTGTTCACTTGGCAAACAAAAATCTTGAAATTTTGGAGTTGGGGCAGCAATATTTCTATTCCTGTGCTCTTGTGAGGCTCTAATTACCCTATAAAATTGCTACTCCTTTGGTCTTGGTCTAAGTTGAGCACTCAAGCCTGTCAAATTAAAATCCATGCCAGGCATGCATGATTATTGTTCCCTGTAGTTCTTGAAGATCAGGTATTGACTAGAATTAGCAAGATTAGAAAAGGGGTTCTTTCCTGCTTGATTTTTTCTCCAAGTAACACTCTTAGAATGAATGCCCGAGAAGTGTGGGAGAAGGCAGAACTGTCAATGTTACACACACTGTCCCAGTGTATCTTTCAAAGTGTCTTTTCTTGTCATCTTCCAGGCATATAGCAGTGTTTCCATGCAAGTTGAAAATACTCCCTCAGTTCATTTTCAACTCTCGTGACCCAATAGTGATGGGTGTTGTGGTGGAGGCCGGCCAGGTGAAGCAGGGCACTCCCATGTGTGTACCTAGCAAAAATGTAAGTAGGGGTCTCTTCCTGTTGAGTGTTTGATCCAGCTGGTAGTTCCTGGGGTGATGCACCATGGAGTGCTTGCATGCCTTTCCTCAGTGCACAGATTTCTGCTAGGAGCTGAGGTTCAGACTTACAGATCAAGTCTTTCTTCTGGTGCTCAAATATTTATCTCCCTGCTCTCTGCCAGAAGAGTTGAACCCTGGAGCAGGGCACAGGAAGTGTGGCTGGAGGGCACCTGCCAGTCAACCACTCTCATTCCCCGCTGCCAGTTGTGCTGTGGTATTGAGTAATGGGCAAAATTGTCATGCCTGGTGGCTAAAAAAGGGGGCAACCAGCTCCTGACATTTCAAGGGATAACCAGTTGATATCCCAGATGAGCTGTGGGAGGTTGGTGTCCCTGCCCTTTTCAGGATGGAGCACTTGCTGTGCTCTGTTTTCTTGCCTGTGCTGAGGCATCAGCTCTGGCAGTGCTGCACTTCCTGCAGCAAGTCTGTGCCTACAAACAGGAGTTTAGAGAAGGGTGTGTGCAGAGGTTTGGTGGATGTGTTACAGCTGCTTCGTTGTGTTACAGTTTGTCGAAATTGGAATAGTTACAAGTATTGAAATAAACCACAAACCAGTGGATGTTGCAAAGAAAGGCCAAGAAGTGTGTGTCAAAATAGAACCTATTCCTGGGGAATCACCTAAAATGTATGGACGACATTTTGAAGCAACAGATATCCTCGTCAGCAAGGTAAGAGCAATCTGCAGTTTTGGAGAGGTTTTAGGACAGAGTGGCAGCTTGCTGGAATTGGAAATACTGCATGAAGCCTGAAATGCATGGGAGGAGCCCTCTGTCACAGACTGACACTTGGGAGGGGTCGTGTGTGGTGGCATTATGCAGCTGAGGGGCTCCAGAGCCGTGGTTTGAGGTCTGTAGGGGTGCCCCTGCAGAGGCCCAAAGGAATGAGGGGCTGTGGCTGGAAGGACCTTGCAGCTCAGAGTGCCTGAGAGGGCAAAATGCCACACTTGATATTCGACAACTGTTTGTACACAGAGCTGCTGCTCAGCAGTTCCCCAGGGCATCACAGCCTGTACTTGAAATTCCACAATAGCAATCCTGCAGTTGCTCTGATTATGGAGCACTGGGCTTGGATGAGGAGATGATCCCTTGCCCCATTTTTTGCTGCTGGAAGTAAAGCCACAGCTCTCTACGCTCCCAGCTGCTTTAGTCACCATGTCATAGGCCACCCCCTGCCACACAGGGACAGGGTGGGGTTGCTGGTCCTGTGGGCCCTGGTGGAAGCAGGAGACCTCTCCACTACTGGCCTTACTGCATAAGGTGTGGGACAGTCTGTCCAGCTGCAGCCCCTCAAGACCAGATAAGGGACATGGTGTGAGGAGAAATGAAGGGAAACATGGTCTGGGTCACACAGCTGATCAGTAGCAAATGTGGGCTTAGAATGAGTTTACCTGGTGTGCAGACTGCCCCCACTTCAGATGAACTGTTTCCAATGTGCTGAAAGCTGCCTTTAATTCCTCTGTATTTCTGATGGGTTTGTCTTGTGTGTTACAGATCAGCCGTCAGTCCATCGATGCTCTCAAGGACTGGTTCAGGGATGAGATGCAGAAGTCTGACTGGCAGCTTATAGTAGAACTGAAGAAAGTGTTTGAAATCATCTAGATAACTTTTACAGCAATGGGGAGGCAGGAATAAATGCACTCTTCCTGTTCTAAAAAAGTTACCAACAATGTCCTATATTGAAGACAGTGTTGGATATATGTTTGGGAGGAAAATATGTGGATAAAATGTTTTCCATGAGAAACCAAGAAATTTACACTGGTTTGACAGTGGTCAATTTACATGTTCCCATGGTTCCAATGTGCCTGTTCACCTCTCCTACTACCCTTCCTAATACTGGCTGCTGTTTTAAAGTTTGCCCTTCCCTCTCTTACACCTTCCTTCCACCCTTTTCCTCTCCTTCTCTCCAAAATAAAATAAAATAAATTGAATTTTTATTACAGAACTAAAGCTCTTTCACTTTTATACTGATGAGAGCAGTACTGCAGTATTTGATTAACCAAGCTTCTGCAGACTTTGTGATTTTCGGGACATTTTTGATGTAAGAAATACTTCTTTATTTATGCATACATCTTTCCTTGACTTTCTTTTCCAACATTCTTCTGCTTTGTGCCTATAGAATTTTTTTTTAATAGAAAATTAGGCAGTTGGATATCTCTGTATTTGCTTTGTGTGAAACAATGTTGTAAAGCATAGCTGCCCACCTTTTGCTGCTTGTACAGTTCATGGAAGTCACCCTGTAGTCATTATAATGCAGAGCCACAAATAAAGGAGATGGACATAGCAGCCCATTTGTTTTACAGTTTGCTTCAGTAATCAGTTTCACTTCATGGGCTGTGGCAGATGTGGAAAGGCCAGGCAGGGGCCCTCTCTCTGCTTGGCAAAAGGGTGGAGGCTGTTTCAGCCAAGGCGTTTCCTCCTCTGCCTGCACTTCCTGTGTGCTCAAGGTGGTGATGTCAGCGTTCCCGAAGCACGGGAGGGGCAGGCCAGGTGTTTAGCACGGCACAAGTCCCGGAGGAGGTCAGAGCTGGCATCTCTTCCCCAGCTGCTGCTCGGGAGTGTGAGCACCTGCAACCAGCTGCCGGCCAGGGAGCTGTGACTTTGGATGCTGCATCACAGCCGTGGAGTCACCTGCCATTGTGGGACTGAGCCAGCTCCAGCGTGGATGTTGTGATGACCAGGAGTCACTCTGTAATCCCAGCATTTTCCTACCCCCCTTCCCCTCTGCCTCCCTGCCTGGGATGACAGCTTGATGTCTTCTTACTTAGGCTGTCTCTGGGTAACTCACAGCTCACAGTGCTGGGAGCAAAACAAACACTCTTCAAAAGCACAAGCTGGAACAAAATCGAGGAGCATTTATGCAGCTGAGATTTTTAGCATTTAAGATACTTACAGGAGTTTAACAAGCAACATGCAGTTTGATCAGATTTCTTCTGTCACTTGGATTACTTTTTTTGTTGGAAAAATCTGAATGTTATGATTGAGACTATGTGGACTCCATTACAAAGGAACATTTAGTAACTCAACCTCCTTTGCAAATGGAATTTTATTTTCTGTTTTTTTGGTTAGACTTTAAACTTGCCATGGAAAAGGACCTTTTCACTATGGTTGGTGTGTGGTGCAAATTCCCATCAGTGGGTGAACAGAATGATCAGAGGGAGGAGACTGCATTTAATTGTTAAAATTTTCTTTTGCAAACTATGCAATCATGAAAACTACACTAATAAAAAGTTCTTAAGAACACAGATGTCAAAGAGCGTGGTCTTGATGTATTCTTCATTGTTTCCTCAAACATGTAAGGGTGTTCTTCATTAAAAACTGGGAAATGGATATGCTACTTTGGCAGGCTCCTGTTGTGGAACTTAATTATAGCCTGACAGTTAAGGACAAGTCCTTTTAAAGATGCCAATTTTAAATCTCATCAGTTCCAAAGCCATGGCTGTACTTGAAACCTGGCTGGTAAAATACCCGCTTGAGTTTCAGCAGCACCTGCCTCGATGGGAGCAGTAGATGTGCTGGTTTTTCTAAACCAAGGGGAAGAGAAAAAGGCAGCTTCAAAAGCAGGAACTGAAGGGGATCTGCAGGTAGAAACGAATGGAAACTTAAGAGATCTTGATTCAGATAACATCCATCTCTCTCTAGACATGTATCTATGACTGGATGCAAGCAAATGAGCACCCTCAGGTGTTTGTACACACAGATCAGCTTCCCCCAGCCTTCCCAAGGTCCCAGCTCTCAGCCCTCCTTGTGTTGTGGAAGAAGCTCCACCCCCTTAGGCAGCACCGGGGCCTGTGCTGAGGGTGACCCTGTGTCTCTCTGGTACTGAGAAGCCCAGCACCGGGCTCAGCACTGCAGCTGCCCCTCACCAATGTTGAGCAGAGGGAACAACCTCCTGCCTTGACTGCTGGGGATGATGCTCCTGTGCAGCCTGGCGCAGTCCCAGGCCTTACTGCAGCACTGGCCTCTCCTTGGGAGCAGAACCCGGCACCTCTTTGTGCTGCACTTCCCGAGCTTCCCAGCACCTGCTGGGTCTCTGGAAGCAGCGCTCCTCACCCTCTCAACCCACCCTGTGTCATCAGCAAAGTGCTGAGGGTGCACAGCTCCCTCCTCCAGGTCCTTTACAAAGGTGATGAATAGGACTGGACCTGGTACTGGCTTTGGGTACCACCTGGGCCCTAACAGGACTTTGTACCACGGCCTAGGTGTTTTCAATAAACTTTTCTCTCCCTCTCTCTCTGTCCAGCCTGTACTTCATCAGCTTGTTCCTGAGGATGGTACAGGAGATTTAATGAAAGCCTTAATGAAGTCAAGGGAAGTGACATCTCCTGCCCTTCCCTCATCTGTCACCTGGCTGTGGAGGGCTGCCAGGTTTGTGCCTCTCCCAGTGTCTGGTATGAGGAAGCCAAGGGACAGCTTTCTCTGCTCCAGCTGTACTGTCAGCTGCACATGTACAGCAGCCTCCGCCATTCGATGAGGCAGTGCCACTGTGTAAAACTTTGTGAAATGAATCAAAGCTGCAGCTTTAGTAGAAGGGGTTCACTATATTCAAACTGAAGCATCACAAAATAGAATCAGTACAAAAATATACATACAGTTCTTTATTAAACAACTGTAAACACTTCACTGTAAAAATCCATAAAACTTTATAAACAAACATTTTGTAAATAGATTCTATACTACAATAAAAGAATTTTAACACAATTATTTACATGCAATACTGACAAATTTGGCACTTTCTGAAAAGAAATGTACAAAACACTTTGTTGTTTAAAAAGAAATTTGAAATTATAAAAACTCAGGGCATTACTATCATGCACTTTGCAAATACCTCACAAGCACTTATGGCACAGCTAGCAGAGAGCTCCAGGCTCTCATCAAGCTCTTTACTACAAGTTCAGATAACTTTTAATGTGCTTCCGTAAGTTTGTTGTAAAACTACCTGAACATTGTCAAGAATGAAGTCAAATGCCATATTCCAAACTGATTCCACAGATGACTGCATTAACCTGAAGGGAAAAAGGAAGAAGAGGCTGAAAATTACCATTACAGAACCAGTCCTTTTCACAACCACTTTTGGTCTTCACACAGCAAAACAAGATCACAAGAGTTCCCACAAATGGAATTTTGATTCAGTCCTGGGAAAGTCCTCCCTCCCTACCTAAACACACCAAGCCTGACTTAATGCCACGGATTCCTGGTGTGAGCAGTGTCACATCTTTGCATCTGGCAGTTGTGGATACCCCACCCCTGGGAGTGTTCAAGGCCAGGCTGGATTGGGCTCTGAGCAACCTGGTCCAATGGAAGGTGTCCCTGCCCATGGCAGGGGGGTTGGGCCTGGGTGATCTTTAGGGTCCCTGTCAACCCAAACCATTCTGTGATTCTGTGAACCACTACTAAATGTTACTCTTAATTTTTCACAAATTACCATTTTATCACTCCAACTTCTTCCCCCAGCCCCCGTTTTCAAGCTTAAAACCACTCATCAATGGAATGTCTAATGGGCTTGTGGCCTCACAATGAAGCACCTAGTGTATAAATTCTAACATAGATAGCCTAAAGTTCACAAATATTAGCAATTAACTTACCTTTTCATGTACTTAACAACCAGATCTAACTTTTCCAAGTCTTTTTCTTCTATTAGATCTGTACAATACTTCACAACCTGTAGAATGTCTTCTTCCATAGGATCTGTAATAAAAAAAAATTAAAGAATGGTGTCTCTTCTCTAAGTATACCTAGAATATAATCACAGAATAATGGGAATACAACAGAAAGAAATCCTGCAGTGTCAGCACACCAGGGGCCAACCTGACAATTTCTGTATTCCTCATGCATCTTCCTGACATCAGAAGCTGTGCACATGGCAGGACTGCAAGGTCCTCAAATACCTGTCTTGTAGACCTTTTCTTTTTTTTAGTAAGAACAACTGACAGCAAAGCTAGCAGTAACCAAAGGGAAAAGAGACTGGGATTTAGAATGGAATGGCTGTTTTGAAACTCTTAGAGAATAATAATGTCCAGGTTAGGAACGTCAACTTCCCAAGGTTTTAAGGAGTTGCTATTTGTTTGACATAAATCACAATTTAGCAAGAGTGTCACAGTTGCACTTTTTTTTTTTTTAGCATTCTTTCCAGCATTTATTTGACAAAAACGCAAATCATGCACTCCTTTGCCTCTAAAATGACATCTTCATAGAAGAAAATGAATTCCCTTTCAAGAGGTTTCATCTTAGTGGTTGCAATATGCTGGAAAAATACAGAAAACCTCAGCCACAAGTACCATCAAGGCATAGGACAAGGGCCTGACACATGGGTTGAAGAGAGAGCATGTGAATTTTTATGATGTTAACCAAGACACAGGAGCTGGCAAAACCACGGAGTAACAACTGGTAGAAAGAATCAAGTTCTTCCAAGACTGCCAAGGCAGTAAGATTTCAAGAGCACTGTGAAAAATAAGCAGCAAAAGTGAAGGAGAAAGTAAGAACAAAAAGCCTACTAAAAGCAGCTTTCTTTGTGCTGCATTGCAAGATCAGCCCCAGTGTGACACCCCGCACCTGAGATAGTTGTGATCCATTCTTTCAACAGCGTCTTGACATCGTTGAATTCCACGGCTCCAGCGAGGTTTGGGGCTTGAGGCCTGAACGAGCCCGGCTGCTGCTCTGTCTGCTGAGCTGAAGGGCCTGAAGAACCCGAAGTCGATGGAACTGCTCCTGCCTGCTCCAAACACAGAAGTGGATAATGCTCAGTCTGACACATATGGGAACACCACACATATACAGAGGTAACTGTAAAGAATCCAGTAAAGAAAACCATGCATTTGTGAACATCAACTCAGCCTACAGAAGCAGACACAGCTTTACCAAAAGCTGTTAAGTGTTAAAAGTACCTGAGCAGCTGTTCCTTCTTGTTTCAAGAAGCCATCTATTAGCTTCTGTGGGCTTCCAGATGTAGCTGGCATGGTTTTTGCAGGACTACCAAGAAGTTTGTTTTTCAAAGGACTCTGAATCTTTTTTACAGGACTGACGGGATTTTTTTTCCGTATTTTTTTCTTATTTTTCATAGTTGTATGCTTCAGGTGTAGGAAAGGATTTTTTGACGCTGAAAAACACAGGAGTAGTCAGTGCTTGATACATTTAAAATTTAATACTTTTCCATTGAAAGGGGGATTCTGTATCTTCCACAAAAATCTAAGGATCACTTGAGAAAACACAGCCTAGATAAAGCAACTTTAACACACACACCATTCCAGATCCTGGCAAGGTTTCAAGTATTTGAAAAGCACTGTTAGACTTTAAGTGTACTCAGAGGATACTCAGCTATTCATAAGCTTTTTAATATGAGCATTTGAGTACTTGAATATAAGCAGCTGGTGAAATCTGAATCTATGAGACCAATTGCCTCGCCTCAGTCAGAGCACTGTCCCACCAGTGTTACCAGCAAAGCCAACAGTGTAAAGCCCCCACAATGCTTTTTTCACAGTATATGATGGAAATTGCTCTCATTACATCATTCTAACATATCTGCATTAGTCCATTGGCTATGAAATCAGGGTATGATTATAATTACAATGCAGTGTTTAACTGGCAATCAATCCAATAACATTTACAACCTATTTTTATGACAAAGCATGTTCACAGGGAATTAGTCTTATTTCTTTCTGCTGATTACAAAAAGGAGACCTGGATGATCAGCTCAGAGTAAAGCCACCTGACTATCAGATGTACAATGAGATGCAGTGTAGGTCTCTCTAGCTGCCCAAAAGCCATGCCAGTGCTGGGGGTTTCAGGGAACTGTGAGAATGCTCCCTGAACACAGTTTAATTAACTTAAGAAGGTGCAATAATTTAAATCCTACGACACACGAAGTTTAGATTCCACTCTGCAAACATAGGGATGTGGGTAAGTTTAGTGCCACAGTCCCCACGAATTGAATTATTTGAATTAAATTACCCACGTGAGTAAAGCTGGGCACCTGTTTGCAAATGGAAACCACAGTTGGTTTGTACTGACAGTCTGTCAAAAATAAATACAGAAATTCCACTGAGCACAGCATCTTCAGAGACGCTTTGGTTACATTTTCCAGTTTGTTAGTATTGCATAGCTGTTGGGATACTGAGCAACTGCTATACCAGAAGACTACTGCAAAACTATATATTCTCACCTAAAGTGTTAGCAGCCTGCTGCTCTGATTGCTTTTGCCTTTGATCATATGCATCTTTCAGCTCTGCTTGCAACTCAGCAGGTAGTGCAGCAAAAACCTCGGGGTCCACCTGAACAGTAATAAAAGATTAATTTAATTATTTTAGCAGTGAGCAGCACTGTTTGCTTCCTTATAGGTCACTCACACAAAAAAGGTATTTACATTTTATGCCAACCAGAATAAATGAAATATAACTGAAATACTGTAAAACACACTGTACATTTTCTTTGTGTATTTCAGTTTGTAAAAACAACAAAATTTACATTTAACATACTCTTAATTATTTAATAAATTACTATTATGAGCATATAATGCACTAACCATCTTTACTCACCTATTAGCTTACTAATGCAATACCACTGCATTAAGAGCAGGATTAAGCCTAATTTAGAGAGCACTCCCTTCAAATTTCAAAACGCCAACATTGTGACCATCAGACTTTTGTTCCTCCTTTTCTTTCGATACTTCTATTTCCTGCAAGCTGCTGTATAACTCAATATTCTTGGAAACAGTCTCATGGAAAAGCCAAGTCCAGCTATGTCATATTCTGACCTACCACAGAAGTGTTTAATCTCTTTCTCCCACAGTTGCCCATCACCTGCTTGACTGATAAAAGCACTTTCCCTTGCAACTGTCCCAGGGACTTGAATTCTAGACAGGAAATAATTTGATGCCAATTGCCAGACACACTCACATGGACAAAATAAAATTTCTTGTATTATCAGTTACTTTTTGTCATTGCATGTCTGAAGTACCAAATCAGTGACAGACTCATCTTGTATTTGGAGTTTCCCATTATTACTGGACAGTGTTTTCAGCTCATAATCTTCAAAATCTAATTGAAAAAAGCAAACCTATCATTTAGTAGATTAAATCTGCCAGAGGCAGAGTGCCCTTCATTTCACTGGTAAAATTCAGAGAGGTACACAAACAACAAAAAATTAGTCAAAACTAAAATTACTATTCTGAGGCCATAATGACATTTCTATCATTATCTGAGATACTGCATTTATTACATGTCAATCTGCAAATGTATTAAAATTCCTCTCTTATTTTCAATAGAGATTTGAATGTTTTTACACCAGAACATGTATGCTATGACAGGGAGATACAGTGTGCAATTCACACACACCATGTCTATATAATACAGATGCTAAACATGAACGTGCTCTTACAGGTTAAAATTCACCAATTTAGCACAAGTTTTTTCCCTTCTCAGAACTCCATGAGTCAACACAAATTTTTCACCATGCAGAACATGCACTAATTGAAGGAAGAAATGGGAACAGATCTGACCTCAATTACCACATACATTGTGCACAACAAAGCACTTTATTAGAATGCAGCCAATTACATCACAGGTGTAAGTTATCTTTATAAGTATAAATTTTACTTAATTAAAACCCTTTTTAAAAGGTTAATGTTCTCTGGTAAAGCATTTGAGAGTCAAGGATTTTGAATGCTCTGAATTGACACTGTTTTTTGTGTACACCACTTAATTAATGCAGAAATAATGATGTACACAAACAGGATCCATTTTTGTTATTCCCCCATCACTGCTGTCTCAAGAGAACAATATGGAAAAATTCAGTTAGAGGAGCCACCAGTCGAATTCATATGAATTCTCCAATGTAACTGGAGTTTCAGGTAACTTTGTACAATGTCCTAACACTGTGATACAGGTATGTGAAAGCTTTCACAATATGGAGAACCTTGGTTTTATAAAGCCATGGATGATCTCAGCATACAGCTATCAGTATTTCTGATGTGCTTGTATCAATTCCCTTAGGAGGAATCTGTATCATGTCAAGACAATGTAAGGATGAGATGAAAACTTGCCACCACTCACACCACTATTACAAATGTTGTTCATTTCTAGGCATCTGTAATCCTTACTTTTTGCATCCTACACTTCTATAGGATTCAGGCTGCAGAGATATACAGTAGCTATTCTAAATTTTAAGATTACTTCAGCAACTGATGGAAAGGAATGCAACCTATCTGGATTCATTTTAGAGAAGAACTTTATGTAACAAAGGAAATTTTCCATGTTTTCTAATGAATAAATCACTATCAGCCAATTAGCTTTGCACCTGATCATAAAACCTCAGCCCTGACAAAAGGAATGAAGAGTTGAAAAACAAACCTCATGAAGCTATAAAAGATGGCAGGGCATAATTTACATCTGCTGTAGCTGAAGTACTCATTTTGGAGTGACTTGCAGTATTTCTGTACCCAAAACCTCTTACTACTGATTTCACTGCTTCATGGGCCACAAAGTAGATTTAAGTGTTTGTATGCAGTCATAGCATATACACTCCCACAAAGACTTTTAGAAAAAATGTGTCAAACTATATTTAGAGTAAGATGGTATTTTTTAATTAAGTTCATGTTTAATGTTAACACAGAAAAAAATCCTCCTGTATTAATGAATTTGGTTTAGCTTTTTGGTTTTTTAACCAAGCCTACAGGAAGCTTTTCAACCATACTATTCTAGGTATTAAACTTGGACCTAACTCAGAAAATGAAAATTGTGAATATTAGTCCTCTTTTTGCCAATAAAGAAAGCTGGACGGCTTTCAGGAGAAAATCTGGAGTATGAGCATAAGGCACTCTCAAATAGACAGTATGGATATCCCTGACAAATAAATAGGGAGTACTCAATTCTTCTTGAACTACATCTTCAAACAAAAAGTTGCATTTTTGGATCAAGTAACTGGATCACAAAATACATGTGTAAAAAGAGACAGAAAAAAACAATGCAAAAAACTAGTGAAACTAGGTCCTTTTAAGAAAACTTCAAAAAGTAATGCTGTTTTAGAAAATAACAATCAATTCTTGACTACCTAATTATTAGACAGATAAAGCATATACAAACTAAAAGGAATTTTTATAGAAAGCCATATGCAGTTACTATTCACGCTGAAAAACAGTACTGAGTGGTAAGCCAAGTGTGGAGGGGTGTACTTCAGAGCACAGCCTAATTTAGCACACATCTTGCTTACAGAGAGATGTAACTACAAAACTGAAAACAGCTGGGGCAGAGAGAACTCAAATGCATACTAGTCCATAGGGGAAACCCAACTGCAGATCAGGAATAAAAATTGACACAGCTATTTCTGAACCAATGAACTTAAATCAAGGTGAGGAAATTTTAGTAACAGAATAGACTACATATTTTTTAAAATAACAGTTATGCATTAACCGTTAAGTGGAATTTCTACACAATTTTCTCTGGATTTTTTGTCAGCTAAGCAACATTATGCCTTAGAAACAGCAACAAATCTCTATAAATATGATTAAGTGGTATCACTTCATTTGAGAACAGCAAAGGTGCAATGAAACAGAAAAATAACATTGCTCCATTTTAAATGATGCAATGCAAGATAATGTATCTCTGGGTAACCCAATCTTCAATTTATTTTTTTTTCTTTTAATTTTTACACTGTATTTGTTCAGCACCATACTGGACTGAAGAGTGAAGTAACATTACAAGCATCTTTACTGTTACCTGCTGTTCCTTCAGGTCCCTATTTTGACAACCATCTTTGTTCTTTTCTCATCCTGGACATACTATGTATGATTTCATTTAAAAACTATGGACATATGCACAACCTTTAGCCATGACATCCCTTTTCTCAGGAATGTGATATGAACAACCACATCTACAGAAGAAGTTAGCAGAGGCTGCCTTCACCCCATGAGAACACACACTTAAACAGAGTGAGCCTCCTGTGACTTAGCTAAGCAGATTTTAGGACTGCTTCAGACTTATGGTTCAGTGTAATGCAGCTGCAATGCAGAAAAAAATGCTATTTACAGGCTGGATTGCAAAGTAAACCATATATGAGGGAGTTTTACATTAAACAATAGCAAAAACACAGGCATACTGATGACTATAATCTTCAATAAATATTATCATACTATGTTTCTGACAGATAATGTAACATCTAAAGGCAGACTTTTAAAAGACATTAAAGGACCAAGAACAATTTTGGGAAGTCACAGGTTCTAGTTAATGCTGTCTCAACAAAGAGCTCTTAACTTCCTGTAGATGAAAAGCAGTTGTTTATTGATAGTGTGCAAACATCCTACCTGTGAGAAAGCTGGCAAGGCTATTACATTGATTCCCATATTGGTATTTGGTTCTTGGAGCTCTGGTATTTGTAAAAGCACTGTTCCAACTGGTTGTGACAGAAGTGCAGTGTTACATCCATTTATTGGCTCTTTTCTGCTCTCTCCGTAACTCTCTCCTTGCTGAACGGTGCATATTTGCTCCACTTGTTCTCGAAGATCAGGTGGCAGAGCTTCTAGCACAGACTTATCTAGCTACAAGTACATAAAGGCTTTTAGTTTTTTCTAAGGAATAGGTAACAGAGTTATTTTAGTCAAAAAATTAGTTATACAGTTCCTGAATTTTACAAAACCCGCTACATATTAACCTGTGTATGCAGACATCCTTAGGAACCTGGGAGTAACACTGCAGCAGCAAAATGTCTTTTAAGACTAAACAGCTCAGTAAATAAGAATGCTCAGTTTTATCTTTTCACAATGATCAGTCTTCTTACCAAAAGTCATAGATAGGGTTTCCTCTACAGCTACCTAATGATAAGGAAGCCCAAATTCTGATTTCAAATTATACAGGCAACAGGTTGACAGGAATATTAAATTGATGTCTGGCACAAGGCTGTAAGCAATTAATTTCTTTCTTTATACAGTTCTAGGGTGCATGTTACTGATTTACTTTAGTGGTATTACATATGTTTGCACGCTGTCAGACTTGCCAGAGTTGGATGATGAAATAAACTTTTACTTACTATCAATTATAAACTGAGATAACCCCTCAGTGTCCAGAAGCCGCTGTGTACAATGACATTTGCACAAGTGACTGAATACAACAGATGAGCAGATGTATAGCACCATTTTTCTCACAAGTAAAATTTGAATAAACTATGCAGAGAAATGCCAACGTTTCCCTCTAAGTTCTGCTGAATAAGACTTCATAGCAGTGTTAGAATAGCTTATCTTTTTACCTTTAAGAAGAAAATTTGGAGTTTATGACCAGATTCTGGATTTACAGAGAAGAACCACAAGTATCTATGAAAATCTACTTGGTTTGGTAACTGAGAGGTTTTGATGAAAGCTGCCTGTATTGTTGATCACTTCAGTTACTCTTCCATGTTCTGTTTGTATTCACTCATTACTCATTTGCTGCATATATAACTCTATAATCATTTCCTGGGAACCCTGGGTGTAAAATATCTTGCTGTTACCTTCCTAGCACAGCATACAAACAGCAGTGTGGCATTAACTCTCACCAGTCCTTCCCTGCACTGAATTTTTTATTCCATTCCAGATTGCATAATAGGGTTAAAAGCAGAAAGAAAGATATTGTGCCATAACGCCACCAAAGTTTTAGGAACTCTACTGCCCAGCTAATGCATTTTTCACTTGTTTATACATATTCATCTTACGGCAGCATCTGAGTGTACAGAACTTCACACTGTTCAGTCAAGTTTCTTTTAGATTCTGAGCTGGTTTGGGTATTGCATTATAGGAACAAGCTTCCTACCATAAGTATAATTTGCTTCTTAAAAATGGATAAATATTTGAGATAGCTGTTAAAAAAGAAATTTTACAGATTTAAATTAAATCGTTAAGTTAAAAAGAAATGCTTTTACAGATTTAAATTACAGACACTTCAGTTACAGACTTTTACAGAAGAGCTAGTAAATCTGCTTACACCTAAAATACCTGCAGAATTCTGTGCAGTTGTTTCATAGCAGACCCTTCTAACAGATGCCTACTTGAACAGCATGTGGGGTGGAAATAATGAAGGCAGTCTGTTTGTTAAAACACACCAAAAAAAAAAATCCCCAAATCCCACAAAAATATTTTACTTAAATGAAGACTGCCCTCTTCTCATCTAAATAGTGGTATCCTGTAAAAATGTTAAGTGTGCATCCTAACTTCAACATTATTTATTTTATTAAGGCAAAATATTTTTGCATCAGTAACAGTTACTGTGCACTGCACTTTATTAGAACTCTTTTTATTTAAAAAGAGCTCCTTTTGGGTCTATCCAAATAAAACAGACAATCCCAAGTTATCACAATATACTGCAGATGTTTCATATTCTCAGGTTTACCTGGGAAGCAGATGGAACCTCAATACTCAAATTGAGCCTGGATTTTACACTGATAGGAGAATGAATGCCATTCCACTTGACAGCTGACTCGGTGTTGTTGTTGGCATTAGAATTGAGACCAGGAGTGACATTGGTACCATGAGATGGAAGAAAAGTGCAAGTTCTTGAATTAGAAGATATTTCGAGGTCCATAGCAGCCACAAATACTGTACATATAAAAACAAAATACAGAATGATAATCCAACAGTTAAAAATAATCTAAGATTCAAGACACAATAAAAGGTAATTTCTAGCATTATTTGCTGAAGAGTTTACAGAATATATTACACAATCATAACAATTTATATTTCAAACTATGCTCTGTTACTATTAACTAAAACAAAAAAAAAAGATTGGACTAATGCTATACAAAGTTTTATCAGCAGCATTTTTATTTGCAGCAGCAAACCCCACTCTCAGAAAGTTTATGTTGCATAATTTATACTGGTATATTATTGTATAAGTATTCCAAAAGGTGATTCATGTTAGAGTCCTTCAGAACTGATCATTATCACACGTGCCAAGTGCAAAGCCTACTGACCTTCCTTATGTTCTTCTTCTGAGTGCTTTTTTGCTTTCTGAACATGAAAAAGATCAATAACTGAATGTGATCCACCAGGTAAATGTCCAGATTGTACTGCTGAGTGAGCCGAAGCTGTTTTACTGATGGGAACTAGCTGCTGTACCTGAATCCCAACCTAGATGCAAAACATAAATGCATTCATTTAATGAAGCTTTAAATAAATAAATTTTAAAAATCTGTAATTATATCATGATAGCATTGCCTTCTTTGGAATTGGTTTCCTTTTGTGTGTTGGGGAGAGGACAGATAAAAATATACTGAAATAAACATAAACAGCCACTAAAAACATCCCAAACGAATCCCAGGAATATGCACCACAATCCAACAACTAAGAAATCACAAAGATACTACTATCTTAACTTCTCTGATACAAAAAAGTGCTGTCAACAGGATCATGAAGCAATGTGTTTTTTATAAAATTTCTTAGACACTAACAAATTTGGGAACAGTGACAAGAATGTGGTTAGTATTGAATCTGGCTAAAAAAGCAATGCTTTTTCCCAAGGGCAATCTACACTAAATCCATCACTTCAGTCTACAAATAAGAAAAATACTATTGTTCGACTTGCAGACACTGTTTTTGCAGTCTCAGCAGATGAAAGTACTTTGGTAGAAGTAGTCTTTTTTAGATGAGGTGTTCCTCATTTTTCAAAACATCGTAGTTTTTCATTTAAC
Organism: Rhipidura dahli; assembly: GCA_013399225.1. Taxonomy (NCBI): domain Eukaryota; kingdom Metazoa; phylum Chordata; class Aves; order Passeriformes; family Rhipiduridae; genus Rhipidura; species Rhipidura dahli. The sequence goes on along the minus strand of VXAC01003061.1, from coordinate 2,407,283 downwards.
TTTTAAATACCAGATCAGCAGGAGTTCAAAATGTGTGTCTAATTAAGAAAGTGCTGGAGCACTGTGTGAGTTTATTGCCTTCATAATTTTAAAGAAAAAAACCAGACACTTAGAAAGTTGTATATGGGACTCAGAAAACATGAAGGAGCTACTGTATATATTTCCACCAGGTTGTCTTCTATAATTACATAGTAAGATTTTTGTTTATTAACACTTTCTTAGTTGCAATAATGGGATATGACATCATCACTGTAGAAGTTCTTCTTTGTGCTTTTATCTTTTTGCTTTGAATTATTTCTAACTTTGAGTTCTAGAACTTAAATGAAACATTTGGAGTAAGGGCTGTGTTTGTTGTGTTACACAACTTTGCCTTGGGATTCTTTTTTGCCTTTAAGGACAAGAGTTTGAGTGTTAAGTGAAGTCTGTGGGATGACTGAGTGCATTTATCTGCCCAAGTGTGGGCAAACAACTAAGGGTATCAATTCAGGATCTTTTCTAGACAGCGACAGAAAAAGAAGACTTTCAAGACTTTTATACATGACTCACCTCATGTATAAATAAGGCTTAAGGGGACTAACTCCCACATAGACATATACACTGAGTGTCTCTGAAACTAGTAACAAGGAGGGACCCTGGATGGATCTGGACGTGATTACATAATCTAGAACTGAAGAGCTCCTCCAGAACTCAATAGAGCCATGTGGCCAGCAGTAGTACATTGTTTTGTAAAACATCATGTCCAAAAACTAGGGGATTCTAACTTTAAGAAACGAATCCTCTCAAAAGAAATCAAGTGAAATAGAATGACATCACAAATCAAAGCAGCAAAAGAAACAGACAAGAAACTAGAAAAAGATAGGGACGGGATGGCAAATATTTCCTCAACTCCAAGCCAGGCAGCTGACTTTGCAAGGCAACACTGTGAATCAAAACCCTACTTCTATAACCAGATGACAAATTAATTCAAGTTTGTTTCAGAGATTCTCTGTGTTCCATTTCAACTCATGGCTGATGTCAATACAGCAGCATCATGGGGTCACATTCCTATGACAAAACCACTGAGATGAACAAGAGTTATAAAATAAACCAAGAATGAAAAGAGCCAGAAAATCACCTTCAGACAAAGGCCAAACCATGGGCTGGTAACTTTTCTTGCTCTAAGACTTGCAGTCTAGACCAAAAGCTCCTTTAATCTCTATCTTTGATTGGCATTACAAACACTATTTATATTAGCTACATAATTAATGTATGGCAAAAGTTTACAGAAAATTCTAAGACAAAAATATAATTTACATGTGCTGATAGAACAACACATGTAGAAGACGCAGTCTTACGTTGTTACCTCAGGCTGTTTTAAGTTGTGGATTAATTAATATCACAAAAAAATTTATTTTTTATGTTTATGGCTTTGTAACCATGTTTTTCAAAAGTTACAAAACATAATATGATTGCATACACTAGTTTACATAAGCTTTGTATTACCTACACTACTGCTTAAGTTTGTTTATCATCTACCATGGGGAACTGAATCCATGAAAGACAATAAAGCAGGTGGATAAAGAGAAGGAATTACAGTTTTCTCATTAACTCACCCCTCGCATATCAGATATGTTCAGTTTCATTGTGTGAAACATGTTCAGAGTTTCTTTCCCAATTACTTTTGCACTGTCTGTTGCATGGTCTAGAGTCACGGTCCTAGAAAGAATAAACAAGTATGGTTAAAAAGGAAACTTTCACAAATTCTAAAGACAAAAATTCTATATTTGTTCCCAAGAGGACCTGAAAGAAAGACAGATCATAATTTCTTGGCATACAGAAACAGAACACTGTTTATTTCTTCTGTGTTTTTTTAAATGTAGTTAAAACTAAAACTGCATGATCTACAGAAAGAGTAAGAAAAGTAGAATACTTATGAATGAACATTCTCAGTGTGCAGTCCACACATTAAAAGGTCAAATTTAGTATATATTTATACACATACTATCTATTGAAGCCAGACAAAATATTTGACAAGAAGTTTACAGTTTGCACAAAAACACACTCGTGCATTTCTATCTTTCACTCAAGCTTGGTCCGCAGAGGGTTTTTGCTCAGTACTATTTCAGTTGTCAATTGTCAAATGTCTGGGAGCAAGAGTTTCAAAAGGAACTCAGAAAGGAAGCAGATACAGGCATGTGCATGTGGATTACAAACAACAAGGAATTAGAATTAATGGCAAGTAACTTTAAACAACATTCCAAATTATCTTACGCTATGGGCAATTTTTTGCTACAAGTCCCACAAAACAATCTGGCTGTGAGTTTTACAAATTACCACTTGGGAGTTTGGCATGGCAGCAGCAGTGCTTGGTAGTTCTGGATTCTCTAATGGCCTAGCCTTTGACACAAGTAAGAACAGAATTTCAAGTGGCTCATCAAATGTATGTGAGTGATGTAAAGTCTTCTCATTGAAATAATTGATGCAGTTTTAGCTCTGATGGAGTGGGCTCTATAAACAAAATGAAGCTTGGTGTTTTGATAGGGTACCATCCTGACAACTTACTAAACAATTTGATGGTGTGACTCTGCTTTTGAATTTGTCAGAAACCACCATGAACAGCTAAGTGATCTCTGGAAAGATCTAGTTCTGCCAATATGAAAATAAAAAACTCTCCTACTGTGAATGATATGAAGATCTCCCTAAGCTTTACATGTTAGTGTTTTTAAGAAAAAGGGGACCAGTATCACCGCAAGTCCAAAAGTACACATAATTTCAGAAAACTATTTTAAAACGGTCTATGCTGAACTACCAGGACTGGGTTTCAGAGATGCAGTACAAATACCATTTAATCTCAAAAGTCGTATTTGATTTTAAATGTGTCTGCAAGTCTGAATCCTTTGTAGCACTATGATTATCATCCTAGGGAATCCTGATCTGCAGGATGAGAAACCATAGTAAGTCACTCACCTGTGAGGTAAGGGGGCAAGAAATGGGTCACGAGCTATAGCTACAGAGAAAATCTTAAACTGAACAGAGAAACCAGTCACTTGGGAGAACACCACTTTGAGATTCTAATCCACTTGCTTGGCTGCAACTTTTGGAGTTTACCCTTCCACTGCTAAAAAGCCTTTCACTTGGCTGAACAGAAATGCTCTAAGAGAGAAATACAGCACCTACAGCATAACCTGGATTGACTGGGGTTGACAAGGTCACTGGAAAGCCAGATGCAGAAACAGAGACACCACCAAACAAAATCCCAGTATCTGAACCACTTTAGTGATGTGTGAACAATTTTGCATTCTTGAGTGCCCCCTCACCTTACTGAAGACTTCATGAATTAGGGAAATTTCAGGGCATGTGTACATTAGTATGCCTGACCACAGAAAAGGGGTACAAAGCACTGATCTATTCATGAGAGCACTCTGGCACTAGTTACAATGAAGGAGGAATGAAGCTCTATGTCAATGCACACTCAATACTACAGATATATATACTAATTCCAAAAAGTGATGAGCTTCTTATAGTGAAACATGAATTTGGTCGTTTTTATTACAGCTGGATTCTGTGTAACAAGATCACAAGCGTGACAGGCTCTATGCATGCAAGTCCTACTGTTGGACTCTAACCAACTGGAAGAACTCCTGGGCATGTGGATGATGCTATGCAGGGCCAGCACTTGGACTTGATGATCCTTGGGGGCCCCTTCCAATTCAGCATATTCTGTGATCTGTGAACTCCACCATCTCTTCTGTTATCAGCAACTCCAATCAAATGACCCATGAGTTCAGGAGGGATTAGTCTGTTACAACCACCTGAGATGGAAGGAAAAGTAGAAAAGACCTATCGTCTCTCAAAAGCCAGGATCATCCCATACGGAAGGAACAACTGCTTTGACAGAGAAGTGTAAGCCTGAAGAACAGATGTGTATTTAGAAGGTTCCAAGACAATCTTATATGAAATCTTGTATGAAACAGCCTAGATTATATCGCTGTGTTTTCAGCATGCAAGTATATAAATAAAATTCAGATGAAAAAATATTTAGTCATCATCATCCAGTTGATCAATAAGGAACAAAGAACAATGAACAGGAGTAACAGCACTGCCTGTGGAAGCTGAGGGTCCTATTCCTTTGACAGCAACCTATCAGCTGACTACCCAGGTAGAATAATTGGGTTATCCCATTTCTTCAGGGATGGGCAGCCACTACAGGGAGCATCTTGATGAGACTGTGCTATGGGGAGCCCAGATAGAATGAAACTTTATTACACTGAGGATACACAAGAAAACAAAGGCACTTCTGATGAGGAACTTACACCTACATGAAGAAATACAACTGCAAAGGTCAAGAGACCTGAACAGATTGCCTTCTTGAACAGCTGAAACATGGGGCACCAGTCTTTGAACTTGCAATTTTGAGATTCAACTTTCTAAGCTCTACTTCAGAACTTCACTGTCTCTTCCAGGACCAAAAAAGTTCTCTGCAGATTTTTTGATAAAACAACAGGACACACAAGATTCAACACTACCAAGCTTGTCTGTACTAAGACAAATGGCTGCAGCCCAAGGTATCTCATGCCAGGTCCATCTTCAGAACTCAAAGTGGCCTCTCAGTCCTCTGCAGCAAGTCATTCTGCAAACATTGCCATAGCTTCCATGAACTCTAGGCTTGAAGGACTACTGTACTATCAGACATCTTTCTTGACAAGTACAAAGCAGAATTTTCTCTGAGAACTGACTACAACTGTCACAATCAATAAGAGATCTATCAAGGAACAGCAGAAAGCCTCTCAAGAAACAGGAAAGTACCCAACATTACACAGCTCAGGGAGAGAGAACATTATGCAGCACCAGAACCTTTCAACTTGGCTGGTTACTGAAAGAAGTAAATGATGCTGCATGTGTGTCATAGTGCAGGATGTAAACGTGTTTTCTTCAGACACTCTAAGAAAACCTTCATCTCCAATACTGAGCAAGCTAGAGAAAGGTACACCAACAAAATACAAGCATATATGTCTTACTGATAACCAGAACATCACAAATGTATCATCCAAACACAAAGGATTTTTGATAATAGTATTCTACTTCTTATTTTGGTGCAAGTTTGATACGTAGACAGAGAAGTACAAAGCACTTTGAAATTTCTGTCCTGTCTTCCTTTAAATACTAGATCCTGCAGAAGTGTGTTCATGCCTAGTGGTTACCTGGCAATATTATCACAGATTCCATGACCTCCATATTTTGCAGGCTCCACTGGTGCTCCAGCCTTTCTGACCATAATTTTAAGGGTCAATCGTTTACCCTTCATACCAGCAGCTTCAAGTCTACGCTGGATTTCTTCTGAGAGGCTCAGAAGGAAAGCTTCTGCTTCCTTAGGCTGAAGGGAAAAAACAACATGTTTAGATAATTACTAGTTTTCAAATACGGAAGGTAAATCATTAAGGGTTAAAACAGTCCAGATTGTGTAAAGCTGACTCACAAGCAATTGTCTCATTTAACTTCAAGTGTTTTGTTTACATTGTAGGTCATTTAAGTTAGGCGAGATGGTGGAGTTCTATCCTAATGCTGAAAGAAATCTTTAAAAAAATCAATTCAGAAACCCCACCACAGAATTGCAAATCTAACTTTAAGCACAAACCTAGAAGATGAAGAGCATAAGACTTAAGATCTTTTTCACCATGAGGAAAGTCAAGCAGTGGAACATGTTGCTCAGGGAAGTTTGCAGTCTTCATTCTTGGAGATTTCCAATGCCAGACTGGATAAAGTCTTGAGCAACTGGTCTGATTTATTAGCTTCCCCTGCTCTGAGCAAAGGTCTGGACTATGTAACATCGTCAGTTCCCTTCAAACTTTTTTCCCTATCATTTCTATAAATACTCAAGATCTCAACAAAGTGCTGAGTTATTTTTTAAATACAGTTTTGTTAATAACACTCCCCTCCCCCAAACAGTATTTGTGAAAGTCTAATAAAAATGTTGCATGGGGGCAGCTGGTGATAGTTTCAGGCACTGGTATCTTCGAATAATCAGCATTTAAATGGAAGAGAATGCTAGGTGCTGACAAACCTACTGCAGTTCTCTTTTTCTGTACCAGACTTGTATAACGAATGCAGAATAGCCAGCTAATTTTGTGCAAGCTTCTTTTCAGTCCAATACTTTTGCAGTCTCTCCTCCCATTTTATCGTTTGGTGTCCTACTTCTTCATTTTCCATATTTCTATTTCGTGGCTAAGATGGTGCTCTAACAGATCAAAGTGCAAGTGAAAATAATCAGAATATGTGAAGATTCTTCCATAGCTGAAAGAAGGCACTGCAAAAAAGAAGCAAGTTTAATTTACCTGTGTAAACCTTATTCCATAGTTGATTTCTGCTGAAACAGATTTTCTTTCTTTTTCTGTACGAACAGGTCGGTCATCCAAACCACGACAAAATCTGTAGAGCATTTGTCCTGTTTTTGGACCAAATTCTTTTTGCAGTTTTGACATTGAAGCACATTGCAGATCTCCACAGGTTTTAATTCCCAAAGAAGCCAGCTTAGATTCCATTGTCCTGCCAACTCCTAACAACAAAGCAGTTAGTTCTGTTAACCTTATACAATTCAAAGCCAGTTAGGTCCTGATTACATAAAATTTTTATTTTTAAACCTATATTAAGTCATATCAAATTAACAAATAAATATATATAAAATAAACTCTGCTCCATAAAACATAGTTTGAATGGAAACTTTTGCTCTCATCACTGGTGTATCTTTAATCTGTTTCATGTATTTACTTCAAGATGTCAAACTGCAGCATGTTTGTTTTTAGGCAAAATATGAATGACTCCTGCTTGGAAATTGTCTTGACAAGGTATTGCCTGTCACAGATTAAACTGCTTTGAATACCCACAACAACTCAGTCCAAAAAGAGTGTCCAACATGTAATATGTTCTCCCCTTATGTACAAGTGATTTAATCTAAAAGAAAACCAACAAATATTTTGACCACCACTACACTGCTTCCTAGGTAGAAAATAATATTTCAGGTAGAAGTGATAGCATACCTGTATCACCTGTGCTTTGAATTACCAAGCACTCGAAATTGTAGGTATCCATGGCAACGGAACATATGTAAGTGTGATAAACTGAAGTATATTTCTGGGTTTTGGAGAGGTGGCCTGTTACTTCCAGAAAATATTAACCCTATGAATTCTCACCACCAAAGTCAGCAAAAATCAGAAATCTTAGGCAATCAGATTCAATTTTTGATAATCTGTTTCTCTGCCAGGGTGGCATCATTAACACAAACACTAAAATGTTTTTACTACGAACATGCAAGTGAATTCTGGAAACTTTAAAACATTAAAGTCAAAGCACAGTACTACAGGAGTAATACTCTGGAGGAAAAATATCTCCTGTAAGTTATGCCAAAGAGAAATTGCACTGTGCTGTAAACAGTGTTTGGCCACAGAAGGGGTTACATAAAGAGAATTTTGGCAAATCTGCACCTGTCTGTGGATGCTATTTCTACCAATTTTCCATTTCACTATGGCTACCTGTTTTTTACTGCCCTTCCCTCCTCTTTTAATCTTAAATAGATAAAGATACTATTTTTTACATTTAACACTAAATATATGCAGGCTGAGGTCAGCTGACCACTAAAAGCGTAAGTGAGTGTTTACTCAGCACTTCTTGCACCATGCCTGTGTCACATTATGTACTGAATAACATTACAGAGTTACATGCCAGGAAATGCTTTATGTTAGTTACAATGCTTTTAAGTGTTTTCTTGGAACAATAAAAAATATAATAAAGCCTATTTTCATAAAGGTGTATGCCCTATGTCTTCACTGTCTATCACTTTTTGGATCATAAACACTGAATAGCAGCTAATCTTGTTCGATCTAGAAAGCAAATTTGTAGGTAGAAGTGGTTTAATATCAGGAGGCAAAATGCCCTCTAAAAGATAGGAGTACCTGGAAGACTGGTAACAAGTTGCCCTCTGATAAAATCATCCACTTCTTCAGGTTTTAAGTGATACTGTCCATCTGGTTTTGCTTTACGAGTTGCCATTCTGGCCAGCAGAATATTGGAACCTGTAAAAGCAACAAATAAAGCATGTCTATGGTAACTTCTGTTGATTCTCCAGTTTAACACTCAAGGAAAAATGCAGAAAGTACAGTCAAATTCTTTAACTTTTACCAAGAATTTAATGAAATATATTCATATATATCTGCAGTGTCTACTTTCAAACTATCAGCGAGTAGTATTTGCTGTAACAGCAGTGAAACTGTAGTGGCAACTGGAATTGCAAAGTTAATAAGGGAAGAATTTTGTTTACAGTCATAAATTTCAGCTTGTCTCACAAGTGGATTTCACACACTTACATACACTCAGTACAGGTATGTACAGATACTCAGGATTCATCAGGAAAAAAACAAAACGAGAAAGGATGGCACTTAGTAAAAACAAATCAAGGAAGCCTTTTCAGATGTGTGATTTCATATACAATACCTACTACAAATCACACACCTCTTTGCTTTCAATATTTTCTAACACCTATGTGAAATCATGTCATCCTGTAAACTCCTACTGCCATCTCCATTAAGGAGCGCAATCTCTGCTCATTTTTCTACTTAATGGAAAAATACGGTAGCATTTCATAAAAATGGATGCAGGAGTGGCATTTTAGCATAGTGTTCAGCTACCAAAGCAGAAGTACTAGCAGGATGGCCATTCACTTAAGAATTGGACTTGATGATCCTTGAGGGTCCCTTTCAACTCAGAGTATCCTGTGATATGTGATGTGGAAATTTTATACATTTTTGCTTAAAACCTTCCACTTATGAAAATTTTCTTGCATTTTTGTTCACACTAATTTAATGTAAATGGCAACATAGTCCACAAACAATGAGGAATTTTAGCGAACTTACATAGGTTTGATACATTAACAAAAGCAGTCACTGTTTGTAAACAGAAATGAAGTTACTTACCCATCCCAACAGAAGCTGTGCATTTAGTTTGGTCTTTGATTTCAGTGCGGATAGTGTTTGCAAATTCATCAGGAGTCAGTCTGGTCTCTGTAAGGATTTCAGTGATATCTACAAGTGCTTCATCACAACTGACTGCTTCGATGTTATGAGTATAGCTATCAACACAAAGTAAAGGAGGTGAAACACCAGCAACAGCTCACCATCTGTTAAAACAAATATGTAGCAAATAAAGTCTTCCTTGTGTGATGGCATTTCCCTGCCTATTTTGTATCACACATCACTTAGATATTAAAAATGCTAAAATAGCAAAGTACAGTAACATTACTAATGTAAGATTAATTTCAACATGCATCTTGATTTTAAAGGAACAGCTGGGGAAGGAGCTGAATATTTATTTTTCATTGACAATAACAAATTTCCAGTTTTATTTCAAGTGCATTTTAAACCAGATAGTAGCTTCTAATAGACATTACTCTAATAACCCATTCTTAAATTACTCAAAAAACATTTCTTGGAAGGATCCCCCTTCTAAGCACGGATCTGCTTCTCACTATGTAAATCAGTAAAAAATTTAATAATGACTCATTTGGAAGTCAGATGTTAAATGTTTACTGGATTTGGCTTCAATATAAAAGCATGCTTAGAAGCATGGTGCTCCAAGTAACCAAAATAACAGAAAGAAAGACCTCAAATAGGAATAGCTTCATTGAAGTTGAAGAGTGGGAGGTGAAAATAGAAAATGAATAACAGTATTCAGTAGTGGCAAAGAAAATATGCTTGATAACCTTACCATGAAAATCATGCAAACAACAGCACGTTACCTTGCTAGTATTTCATACACTGTCCGTGCAACTTCTTTGTATGCATCAAAATCATACGAAACTGCTTGAAGATCTGGACACAACTTTTTTGCTTGGCCAAAAAACATTCCATTCTTTATGCCAACTTTTCTAAAAATAAAAAAAAATAAACCCCAAGTAAGCACAGTGCAAAATTACCCACAAATTAATAGGGAGTATTTTCAAATTAATTATTTGCTTTTTCCCACAAAAATGGTATGGTGGTTGGTTTAGCAGTTTAAAACGAGAAACTTGCTCTGATGGGCAGGGCCAGCTCAACTGGCCAAGCCTCAGGTGTTAAATAACCAGGTGGCCTTTGCTACATGCTGCTCCCAATTTCTCAAAGTTCCCCCACCCAGTGCCTTCAAGGTGGTTTTCTAAAATCCATTGCACCGTTCCACTTTGTGACAAATGGGAATAGGAATTCAGTCAACAGGTAGAAATTCAATAGGTTAAAAAAAATAACTGCAAATAGAGTATTTGAATTAGCTGTGTAATAGTAAGCCATGGAACATGAAACCTGCCTTTAGGGAAATGTTAGAGACAAAGATTCCAGAAAGCACACTTGCTATCTTCTGTTTCACATTAAAACCGCACATAGAATACAGTGACTAAGGTAATGAGATCTTATTTTCCAAGGTGCAACGCTTACGTAATTAGGCTTCTCTTAATAAAGAAACTCTTTTTGAGATAAAAATAGTAGTCTGCCTATCCTAGCAAGCCTAAGAAAGGTTCCAATTAAGTAGTAATTTCTGGAGTATTATCTCCATCAGGGAAAATCCCCTGTATTTCTAACACTGTGCTTATATTTATAAAAGTTGTTTCAGAATCTAAACATTTTTAAGTTAGGTCTCTGGATATGGTCAGCAAAGTCTCTGCAAAAACCATTTTTTTAAGTTCAGTAATCACAGTTTTTGTTTGAAGTAAAACCTTCAGAAGGTGTCATTAATTCTATAAAATACTGCAACTTTGATACAAAGACATGATGATAACATGCAAACAACATTATCACAGTGAAAGGCATAAGGTTTTTCTTAACAGGCTTTATTTCAAGTTATATGTAGGTTGGGTTGAGAGCTATTGAGCAGCATCTACCAAGCAGCAGCATCCACAGGGAAGACCTTCTGTTAAATTCTAACAACCTATGAAATTGCAACTTTTCAAGAGAAACTTCTTCTCTAGATAAATTTAACCACTAATAACCACTAATTTTGGACATCTTATCCCTATCTGTATGAGATTTTCAAGCAAACTACTGGGTAACTTTTACCTACCTGGCTTCATAACTACAAGAAGCTATTTCAGCCATGGACAGAACAGTGAGATTGAAGTCAGCTCCATTCACATGTGTGGAATCTGGCTGCTCCCAGTCCAACTGATCAATTTCTGCTTGAAAAATAAAATTTGACTTTATGTTATTTTTCCTAAGAGTTCAACAGAATGAATGCAAATAAAATAAAATTTTCAGATTTTATTTTATGCAATTTCTATACTGTTATCTGTTGACGAAGAGGTTCTTAATACTATATTGACTCATATCATGGTTCAGAAAAAAAACCCCAGACCCCTTCCCCAGTAATGTCTCTCAGGTCTGTACATACTACTTCCCCCACGATTAATAAAAAAATGGTGTTTCCATTTCCCCTGAAATTACTAGACAGCAGCTCGTTGGTGACTACATACACCATACTGTAAAGTAAGAATGATCTTAGCTTTACTGACCATAAAATCAATCAAACACTTGTGGCTAAATGTTACAACCATATCCTGCCAACAAATACAAGACACTCAAACTGCTTGACTAAACAGGAAGACACTTAGCTATGGTCCTTTTTACAAAAAGCACACCTGATACCAGAACACTGAAAATTCATACAGAATATAAATCCACTACACATCATACTTGAAACTATTTTTCTAATAGTCTAGATACCACAAAGTGATTTTTAAGTGAAAACCAGAATGCAAATTTGTTTAAATAAAAAACACCAGCTAGAAACTTGTATTCCCTTTAACATTCTTATGGGGATATTAACTGAAAAAACTTCTGCTCTTTCTAACTAATATTTCTCTTACTAGGATATGTCAATTTCTTTCAAATATTACCCCAAACTTATTGGATCAAAACAATACAATTATAAATACTGCAACCTCAGACTTCAAATGAGACAGACCTTCCCTAATTCTATAAAACTTTACTACATATTCTTACATAAATTTTAAAGGATCCTCCAGGCCCACTGGGTACTAGGTACTAGACAGAATTCCATGACCCTGAATAATGGAAACAAGCAAAAGATTTTCTAGTTCTTTCTGCTTGGGGTTTTACAGTATGTAAACCTTGAAATACTTGTTATACTCTGAATATGGATCAGCTTGAAAAAAATCACCAGATGCAAAAACTACTAGGCCCGCCCAAACTCCCATCAGAATCAAAATGAGGTATCATATAGATACAACGCTTCTATCTATTTAAAATTAAATCCACTACACAGTCCTTTTTCATTACTGTAGTCTATTTAATACCATACACCTTTGTAATAAAATAAATGGGGAGTTTTCTGCAGTGCCACAATGCCTAACTATATTCCACAGTACTAACAACTTACACACTGACAATCTGACTGAAAGGAAGTGTGGTGCTATGTGCACATATGAGTAGCTATCAAACCAGAGAAAGTGGTATAATGAGTGAGAGGAGATACCAGGGGTAGAGCCTGACTCATGTGGAAAACTGCTTTTATTCAAAATTTCTGCTAAATTTGTGCACTTTTTAATTTCTTAAATATTTTACTTTAGGATGAGCTCAGTAAGTTACCTAAGATGTCTGCAATTGAAAATTAGAGCAAAATTATGCCCCAAATAAAGATAAGAATGACAAGAATATAACTTCTTTAGTCCATGCCTTCCTGTGCCCTGGCCTGAGATGATGCTGTCATCTTGTCTATCTTCACTGGATTCGTCGACTTTTTCCACATCGCAGCAGAGTAGATCCCCCCATGAGCTGATGGAGTCACTTCATGTGAAATTCAGGGCAATGCAGAACACATTGTCCTCAATGGAAGGCAAGGTAGAGAACCTCTCATCAAAAGCTGGGAAACTAGACAGGCACATGGTGAATGTGGAGCAACGGATGGAGAAATCAGAGGCCAGGACCCAAGTCTGTGAAAAAGAAATCGCTGAGAATAAATCTGTGACTAATATGATGGTTAAAATCTGCTGCTCTTTAGAATGAAAAGGGAGATTCTAGGGTTGAGGGAAAGGAAGTCTAGAAAACATTCACATCTTGGGCATCCTGGCCGTGGAAGAGACCCCAAACTATGAATCCTGATTAACATATGTTAATCTTTTATCTTTAGAACATGAATGTTAAAGATGGCATGTATGTAGAGAAGTAATTTCTACTATCTAGAAAGCCTATCTCCAATTCGGTGATTTAGGGTGAGAATGATATCATGTTTTTAAATTTAAAAGTTATGCATTTTTAGATGAATTAATACAAGAAAAAGAAAGTACTTCATAAAAGACTGAAGATTCTGTTGACACTAGATATTTATCTAGCAATGCAGATCAAAGTCAGGAACCAGCATCACTAAAGAAGTAATTAAAAAAAAAAAAGAAGTAGCTGAAGCAGCAGAATTCAGTACTCAGTCAAAAGTGATTCATAAGGGTTTGGGGTTCTGTTTTTTTTGGGGGGGGGGTTTGGTTGTGGTTTTGTTGGGGTTTTTTTTTGAGGGGGTGAGGTGCTCTGTTTCCATGTTTTTGGTTGGTTTGTAATTTGGAACCTTTTTTCAAATAAGCAAGACCTGGAGAAGGCAAAATCAGAGAACAGCCTGGAAAGTATGAAGCACCAAAAACTGAAGGGGGTTCCATGTTAAAGTATGGATGTAAAAATAGGCTCAAGTTCTAAGTTCCTCCCAATTACCTTTCTACTTCATTTATGTAACATGTCCCCACTGTGTCTGTAGTAACAGCATAATTTACCATTTTGTATTTTTGATATTTAAGAAAAAGCATTTTTGCATGTAATGCTTGTGCCTACCGGACTGTATTTCCCTCTGGCACAGCACAATTAAACACATGCTGTGAAGTGCGTCACTTTCTAAGATACTGTGATGTCTGAGAAGCCTAATCAGCAATTCCACCTTTACATCTAAGACCATAACTAACTGTAATTTCTTTACCCCAAAAGGAAGACAAACCATGTACTTATAAGAAAATGCAAGCAGAAACAACAGGTTTGGGGTTTTTTTAATTGATAAAATGATTGTACATGGAGATAAAAATAAACAGAGACTCAAAAATATTATGAACTGCAGCTAATGAAACAGAGAGTATAAAAAGAGCGTTTGGAAAAAAAATCCTTTCACCAAAATAACAGGCTGCAAAATCAGCCTAAGTATCAAGAAAGAAAGAACTAGCTGCCTGCCTGCATGCAAGCCAGTTGAGACTGGATGCTGAAGTTAAAGAAATGAATCTGTGATATCCAGAACAAGCTGCCACAGTAAGAAACTGAGCTTGTTATACAATGAGATTGAAATCTGCTGTACACTTCAGCAATAAATACAGTAGAAGAGATACTACTGAATCTGTGAAGCAAAAGAACATGCTAGGTATCAGCTAAACTTCTGTAATTCAACCATCTAACTCTCCAAACCACTCAACTGTATAAAGCCACACCTTTATCCAGCTCAAGGCCCTAATAAAAGTTAGGATGTTACTGTACAAACTGAACTACCAGTAAATACTTCATACAGAAGCTCTACTACAGAAAATCCAACTCCATAAATATTACAGCTATCTTTGTCTGGAGCATACTGAAAAGTCCTTAAAAGCTTAAAGGCCAGTGGGTTCCACAAACACATATTCTACCTCAGTTTTGAAGTGTTCTTAAACTACAGCAAAAAAGACAAATGAAACGGCATCACTTCCAGTAATACCTGGCCTCTGAATGTCTTAAAAAAACCCCAGCAACCTGCCAGTTTGCAAAGCACTAATGTTTCATAAACAACCATGAAAGAACAGCCTATCTTTTGCCCCCTCTTGTAACACCAAAATAAAACACTGAGGAGTAAACTTTATAATAACAGTACTTAGTACCACGAGTTTGGTAAAAACTGTGTGTATGAAAGGGCAAAGGAGAACCTCAACTTCCAAATCTAAATCGAAATTAAACAGCAGCTAACCCTTGCATACGCCCTTTTTACCAACCTTGTAGTAAGCACTATGCTTCTAGATAATTAAATAGACTCTTGCATTTCCTGAAATTAGAATAGAAGCCTCCTCTTACTGGCCACTTAAGTTGCCAATGTTCAGCAATATACTTTCTGTATTATACTAAATACAGTTCAGGCAGTATAATAAAACTCATCAATAAAACTTTGGTTTATATTAGTACCCTACTACTTGAGGACACAGAAAGTAACGAATTTCTAAAGTACTGCAGGCATGTATGGAATTCTCAAACTACAACAGACACCCTGGTTTTGAGAAAACAAAGTTTTGAACAAAGAGAACTCATGAAAATTGCACAGACTTTCCAGAAACCTAAAATGCTCTAAGGACCACCCAAATTAACTCATTGTACACATATTCTACATATGCAACTCAAAGGCCAACTTTAAACATTCAGTTTCTCACTGGCCATGTGCTGTTGTTTCTATTTTTATAGTAAAAAACACCTGTAGTAGACTTTTAGAATTTGCTTTGTACCTTCTTCTCTATACTCGACTTTCTGAGAAAAAAGTGATCCTGGACAACCTATATTTATGTCTCATTTTAAGTAACTACTTAATATTCTATCTTACACTAAACCTCAAGAAAACAAGTAAAATCTAAAATTACTCTAAACTAATTTACCCATACTGAGCAAAGCTAATTAACAAGAAGCCACAGTGGCCTGCTATTACTGAGGCCACAGAGCACAATGCTGTCCAAAGGTATCTCTTTTCTGAAATCCCCCATGTCAAAGAAATAAATTTATCCGTGATATACTTTAGCAATAATTTTAAAGAAAAAGTCTTCTATAACAACAGTTAAAAACATACATACAGACAGACTTATCTGTACCTGCTTTGCCATTCAATAGCTTTTTCTGGTAATATTGCTGTTCAAGCTGGGGGTTTGCACCAGGACGCAGCAGTGCCTTTCCTGTACCTCTGTTACTAGTAACAGCTACTGGCTTTCCTGGGGAGAAAAAATGCATATACTTACACGTCAATACCTGTAACAGCTTACATTTTAATAACAGCACAATTAGGATAAGATGATAAGGACTTTTAATTTACTTTTTATAGTTTCTTTCAAGCTTAGATGCTCTGAAGGCACTGATGAAGGAACAGCTACGAAAATGACTTGGAATTGTGAAAAATCTGTCTTAATTCCAATCACATGTAAAGAAGAAGAGTTTTTCAAGAGTGAAAATACAGCCAGTACTAGCTTGTCTTTAAAAACAAATATAAATGGAAGCTTTGAAATTTCACCAATGATCTAATGATTCTTTAGTTTAAGATACAGCAAACACTGGACTGATTTTAAATACTTCAACATGTTTATTAGCTTAAGTAAATCAGAAAAATATACAGATGCCAAAACACTTAGTTTAACCGTACAAATCAAAATTTTTAGTAAACTTTTGACTTTTCTGTAATATCAACACCTCCATGGCGTTTCCAAAGAAAGCTAATTTATGCATTGAAAGTTCTGGCAGACTTCTGTTGAACAGAAAAAGTACTTGCAGGAAAGTCCTACATTCTTTATGTTCCAATAACGGAATTTGAAACTTGGCAGGAAATCAAGCTTTAAAGAACCAAACATAGCAGAAGTATCTTTGATACAGATGCTCCTGCCTTTGGGCAGAAGAGAGCAGTGGAACCACCCATACAGCTTACTCTCTCCCAAGCTCTGTGAGAGCTGGGAGTGTGAGATGGTCACCACTGCACTAAGTCGCCAAACTTGAGCACCCCTAAAGTTCAGTGTTTGCACAGAACTAGGATCTCCATTTCTCAATGGTACACTTGTAAAAAATAAACCCACCAAAATTTGCTAAGGTGCTCTGCTAACTCTCCTATGTCTTAAAAATGATTACACAACTTAGACTTCTAAATGCCAACTGAATTGTTCCTGAATCCTCCAGGTCTTACAATACTTCGTGTGTAAGAGCTTAGAGAGGAAAGGAAAGAAGAAGCAAATTTCTCTTGAAAAATATGTATCAGGCAGAGACAATTAATTCTCAGCCTTGACCTTTCCACTTTTCTAGTTAAACACAGCTTCTTAAACAGGAAGATTATTAGGATATCCCATTTTCTTTTCCTTTTTTTTTTAAACAGTGGTCAAACCCCACTTTTAGTACAACCAAAATTCGATTTCTGATTTCTAATACGGTAGAGTAAATCTCAGTAATATTATGTACAATGACACAGAGAATAGTTACTATAGACTTTACTTCTCTCTTCTTACTTTAGATACTGAAAGGAGATAGCAAGGAGAATTCCAGTTCTTTCTTCCACTTGCTTTTGGATTGTGAGAAAGTAAACAGGAATATGAAAGTTGCACGGTCTAACTACTGAAGATGCAAGAAAAAAGATTGATATGCCAAATTAATTTTATAATTGTGTAAGTTTGGTTTTTAAAAGGCTTAACTGAGTAAACTATAACACAGAGACTTAAATACTGACCTTTGAGATCTGGTCTATTTCGGATAGCCACAGACACAAAGAAGCAATCCATATCCACGTGCATTATACAGCTCTGTGGCTTGGCTGAGCTCGCAACAGACACATTACCTAGTATGAAGATACACCAATAGAAAACTTGAACCCTAATTTATACACGTTGGTACTACTCACAGTAGTAATCAAGGTCTATTATCAAGTTTTTACCTCTAAACCACAAATATTTTTGTTTCCTCTCACCAAGAAGGTATTTACTCTGAGAAAAGCAAACATAAGCAGCAGACAAACAGCCTGAACAATGAATTAACTTCAGAGTTTCTATTTTTTATTTTCTCATGATTAACACCTTCTATCTAACAAGTTCTCTGAATCCAAGGAGATTAATGCATGTTGTTAGCACTGGATCTTAATTTCGCTATGTTAACACTGAATCAGGAACAGAATTTTCTTCCTTTTTGCTCATCGATCAGAAGACTGTTTCAAAAGATAAAAATGTAAGTTTAGCTGCACTAAGAACTACCATTATTCTTCATGAAACACACCATAATTAGTTTTAAAAATCCCAGGCAACTGGATTTTGTCATTGCTGTACTTACACGCATGCAAACATTCAGCAAAGATGAGCAAGGTAACTCCTCACTGAAAAACATACATGTCTAAAACACTACAAATACTTTCTAGAAGTTGAAGTCTGCATTTCTGTGTTGCTGACCTACCAAAGGTGGCAATCAAAAAAAAGAAATTAATTTGAACAATGCATAAAGTGTAACAGCGAAAAAATACTTCAATACATCAAGTGAACTGTTCCACTTAACATCTGAGTTAATTACTGAGTAATCAGAAAAATATACTCTTGCTTTTAATAATTTACAATTTGAACTCATTCTTTGAAAAATAAGGACTGTCTTATAATGGGCATATTTACAAACCAAACAATCAAGTTAAGGAGCTGCTACTTGTCAACTGAATCACAAGCATTAACTGTTGGATTACTCTAGGCCAAATCAAAAAGAAAATAAAAATATATTAGCTTATACCACGTTTTGATTAAAAAAAAATACACATTAAGTAATTCATAAGCTAACATGTTTGATAACTGATGTGTCCTAACACAAA
This sequence comes from Rhipidura dahli, assembly GCA_013399225.1. Classification (NCBI taxonomy): domain Eukaryota; kingdom Metazoa; phylum Chordata; class Aves; order Passeriformes; family Rhipiduridae; genus Rhipidura; species Rhipidura dahli. The sequence goes on along the minus strand of VXAC01003061.1, from coordinate 2,388,713 downwards.
CACAGAATCAGTTAATTTATTATCTAACAATTGTTTTGATGTGGCAATTTCTCATCAAGCATATTTTATAATTACAAGTGAATAATTTTACAGCACAGGAGTCAGAATCTCTTTAATGGTACAGAGCTAACCTTTTAATTTAATAAGACTGTAAACCAGAGATTCTAAAGATGCAAAATATTTTATCTGTAACACTTTGACTGTCATGAATGATACATTTTTTTCACTTTGGCCCTTGATGCAATGACATAAAATATTTCTCTTCAAGCCAGGTTCAAAAGTCTCATATGACACTACTACCCACTTTAACAGACTCAAAGCTATGTAAAACCCTTACTAATAAAAAAAAATTGATTTTAACTCACATCCAAATGTTACCCATCTTTTAAATGCTCATGCTGAACAGTATGATTTTTTCTTCTCTTTTTTCCCCCTGCAGATTTTCTCACAGCAACTACAAACTTGTGTATTTAGATATACATAGTATTTTTCTCCCTTATCAATCCATATATCTTGGTAAAGTCAGGAATACTATTTCTACAAGGAGGAATTGAATATAGACCAGAGTATCACATTAAGTAACATTTTAAGTAAAAAAAACCCAAACAAAGCCAAAAGCAGTTGCATCCATTAGTGTTCACTGCATTAAAGTCATCAAGTTTTTCCAGATAGTCTGACTATAATATGAATACTCAATACTAAACTATGTAGTTTCATTTGGACATTTAATGTACAAAGATATAAGGCATCTTCTTAACATAAACCTTCTTAAACAAGTATCTACCTGTGTCAGTTTTAAGTGCAGACCTGCCTGCTTTCCATTTTTTTAATTTTTCCCTTCCTGGAAAGACACCGCTGTTTTTTCTCTGCAGGCTGTTGACAAACTCTGTCAATTCACACTTCCACGTTGATATATGATGCAGTCTTGAACGTGAATAAAAGTCAGAAATAAAACTACAATCTGAAGGTTTGGACACAGGTAAGGAAGCTGCCTTGCTAGGAGCAGGTACAGAAGTGCTTTTTGTGCTTGAAGGCCCCTGAACAGTTGAGTGGTGAGCACCATTTATTTTAGCATTACTGTGCAAAAATGAAGACGAGGACGAGTTACTCATAGTCCTGTGTGGACTCCATGAAAAGTCTGTATTTTTGTTGCTTTGCTGCAACTGCTGCACTGTGCAGTCTCTGAAGTCAACCATGCCTTTGTCAGTTTTCCCCTCCTCCTGCACAGGGCCTGGAGAGAACCTGCTAGTGACACCGTTGCCGGAGGGCACCAAGCAATCCTGCGTCTTTAAGGCACTGGTAGAAGTGTGGGTGTGTCCATTAAAAAGGGCAGTGCTGTCTTTGTGAGACTGAATCCCATTTTGTTTCCGTATGGGAAAAATCTCCTCCAGCTCTGTAAATCCAATATCGTCACTTTCTTCCTCTTCTTCTTCATTCCAGCTGCTTATTCCATTGGGTGTGATTTCATTTTCCATTTCACACTTTTTAATATGATTTCTGAAACAGATACAATAATTAATTACCACATCTTTCATAAATAAAGGCAGATTTACAGGTAATTTCAAGCTTTTTCTTCCTAATTGTTCTCAATATATACTTCAGTTACATTCCCAAGACAACTATATCAAATTCTGAGCTACATGCTCTTAATGGCACAAAATACAAAGCCATATCAAAGCTTTTACAGATTTCATGCATTATTAACTAGGAGTTTACATGGGAGTGACCACGCTCACATTAGAAAAGCTGTTTCCAAGATTTTTAATCTGGTAGGCAGTCTCAAACTGAATTACAGTGATTATTTATTTGTTAACAGAACTGTACTGCCATAGACAGCATGAATGTTGCAGGAATATGCAAACCATGAAAAGGAGATGTCCTTTTATCAAGAGATGTGGTTCTCCTTAACTAGTTACAAACAAAAAGAAAAGAGAATGTATACACAGAGAACTACTTTTTTAGAAAATTATTTTAGATTAATGTGTTAGATTCATTTTTTTTCTGAATGAAATTATCTGTTCAAACTCTAAAAATCAAATGCATACTTAGCTTTGATAAAAACCACAAACTACTTTTCAGCTTTTATGCATATAAACCAAAATATTCTGCCAAAAGTGCACTAGCACAAAGACAAAGCTTTCATTCAAAAAATTAACTCTGGAAATTAAAATCAAATTCTTCAAGAGTTCTAAATATTCTTGATCTGCTGAAAAAAACTCCAACAAACTTAACCATCGCTCCCAATTCCCAAAGCTAGCAATTTAAATTCACCAAATAAAGTGGTAAATAATTAGCTATTCAGTATGTCACTGAAACCAGAAAGCCAATTATGCATGACAACAATCTGGTTAAGATTATCACAAACATAAATTACAGTAAACAAAGTATTTTTCAAGAGTTGTGTGGTTGAAAATGGTATATTCAGTGGTACATACTTAGTGGATAGGCAGGCTTTTAAAGTCATGTTTTCCAGACTACATTGATATTTTGGGAAGTCTGAATATTCTTCTTATTTAAAAATCTTTAACAAGGCAATACTAAGAGGTGATGGTGATTGTACCACTCGTTGTTTAAAATATGGATACGAAATACTGCTTAAGATATTAATTTTGTAGGACTGGTTTTATTTTTCCTAAATGCAGACAAATCCCACTGATGTGGTAAAGCCTCCTCAGCAATGTCTGGATTTTACAAAAATCAGCAGACTGTGGAAGAACTCAGATCACCAGTACAGATCAGAAAGTACACTATCTTGCACAATATCCCTTGGCCCTGTTTGAGAGGTAGTGTTGAACCAGACGACATTCAGGTATCTTCTCCAACCTAAAAAAATTCTATAATGTTATTATTCTTGCCTATACAGAACAAACATGTACTTCTGAAAAAGATGAAAGAATCTCCTTATTAAAAAAAAATCTATAAAAGAGTTCAAGTGGAATGTTTCTTTCCAAATTCCAATTCCTCTGCCAGTTAAAAAGTTTCACGGGTGCTTTCTCTACAAGTCTCTTCACAAGGTCTTAGGTCTCCTAGGATACTTTTTCTATATTGTAATTTCATTTTTTAATCCATCTTCTCTCTCAAGCGTGACTTAAACCTTGGTGTCAATATACATAATGTATGCTGTGACTTTTTTTTTTTACGAGGCTAAAGAAAGAGATTAACAACTAGTACGCATTTCTATTCATTCCTAGGCACCTCTAGCAAAAGTAGTCACCAGCTTTTTATTTTTGAAATAAAGACCTACTTTTCAGTGTCACCAGTCAGAATCCTTTAATGCAGACCTGTTGCTTCCATACAGATATATTACATCTCAGGACTCCTAGGTCATATTATCAAGCCAACTGTGGTCCAAAGACTGGAGAGAGACAAGGCTTGGACTCAAGGTAACCGAGTTCTGTCCTCAACTATTTATAAATCTATACCTTACGTTTAAATTTCAGCACCTCAGAGCTTGCTGAAATTAACTTCAAAAATTCTACATATTTACAAATGCAAACCCATTATGGGTGAATGATGAACCTCTGCATTACAAAACCAGAAACACTTACACCCTGTTGAGATCTTTAGCGATACTGCTTGGACCTGGCACAGCATCTTCAGGTTTGCATATGCTGTTAAAGTTGAGACCTTTCTGAACACTTGACTGCTTGGTGTAAAGCTGATACGGAATGTGTGAAAGGAGACGTCCAGCTTTAATGCTGAAAAAAAAAAAAGAAAGACATTTTTAAAAATTCCCAACCTTCTATGCTAAAAAACCCCCAAAACCTATATGTACTTGTAGTTCCTTCCACAACCCCTTTCTCTTACTGGATTGAACTGCAAAGTAATTTGTGATGTGGTGACTTCTACAACAACAGATATTTACAAAGATGTGTTGGTCAGTTGTCTACATCCATTTCTCTTTCCAACTGACACACACAAATCCCAAATATTTAATTTAAATAAAACAGTCAAAAAACCCTTGGTGACTGGTCCAGGTTATTCTACCTGAACAATGCTGACTGAGCTCTTTAACATGGAACAAGTTATGGTAGAATTTGAAAGAGGTCAGCTAGGATGTGGTTCACTATTAAAAATTAACTACTTTTTCCATTCCACAAGGCTAATTACCCCGTCCTGTAAAAAATTCACTGAGGCAAGCTAAATAGAAGAATAATTTCCAAACAGACCTTCCATAGATATCTACAGCAATCATTCCAGTTATGTCCTACTGTGTTCTAGTGCATCTACCTCTTCTCTTACTTCTTCCACTGAAACTGCAATTGTACTTAAATAACTGCTAAATGCCTTAGGGAAGCCACACACTTGGAAGTGAAATTGTCTCAAAAATACACCACAGGATGATTTCATCTCTCCACCCCAACACCTCTTGCTGGGAATAGAGGTAACAGCCTTCCAAGCCTATACTTCATTTCTTCTTCGTATACAATTCTTCATATTCAACACTGGGTCAGAGATGTTGGAACTTTTTCCAGCAGAGGAAGCTCTCCCATATCAAAGCAGATTAGTATTAGTATTTAGTTTTGAGGATAGAACTGGAGTCAAATTTGAAAGCTAATTAAGCTCAGTGTTTTTCTGTTCTTCAGCACCCAGATGCTTTCTCTTGCTCGAATCTGTACTACTGTCAAGGGAGCTGGACAGTAGAACAAAAGCCCTTATGAGCTTTCTGGCTGCAATTAGAGAGAATACAGCAGGAGATCACATTTCCCAATTAGATAAATTAAACCTAGTTAAGCATATACATATACCTAGTAAGGTTTCAAAGGTAATGGGATAGCAAAACAGCCCCAAAAACATATAAATTAAATACTGCTTGATACATGAATATATATCATTCATAAAGGAATATACATTTTAATTTGCATTAAACATTGCTAAACAGAGTTAAAAATACACCTGGGAGACTTCCAAAGCTTTCTTGTACACAAAGTGGTGACGCAGCAACTAAATTTTTACAATGCCTGATTTGACGTTTTCTTATAAAACTGTGTGAACCTAGGTACAGAACCACTTTGGTAATATTTCAGGGGAATTGCTACAGTTTCAAGATGACTAAACAAACCCCCATTTATTTAAGAAGTTGGTCATGACTTCAAGGTTTTAGCTACTGGAGTAGCTGCATTACTAGATCAACAAACAGTTGCTTTTTTCCAAACTGTATTAAGATGCAGCAATAGGAATCCTAGTTTAGATGCCTCATTCAACATCTTTCCCCATTCCACCTCTCCTGTGTTACAGAACTCATCATCACTAAAAAAAATTAGGTTGGAAAGACCACTGGAGGTCTCTAGTCCAAACACTGATCAAAACATTATCTTTAAAGTCAGATCAGGATTAAGCTGAGAATTAAGTCCATTCAAAATTTGAGTAACTCCAGAGACAATTTCCACAACCTTCTCTAGGCAGCTGTTTCATTGCTCTCTTTCACTGTGAAAAATCTTCTTCTTATAGTCAAACTTTTCTTTGCTGCAACTTGTGACTATTTCCTCCTGTCCTCTTGCTGAACATCTTGAAGACAAATCTGGCTCCACGCCCTCCGTAACCTCCATAAAGGTAATGAAAGACAACGATTAGACCCTCTCTTCTAGTCTCTCACATGCTCATATTAGTGGTACTCCTCTGAATTCACTGCAGCTGTCAGAAAAGCCCAAGATCTGACGCAAAAATCCAGATTTAACTTCAGAAGTGTTGAACAAATTGCAAGAATAACTTGCCTTGATCTTGGACTGTGCTCTTGCTAATGCAGCCCAGTAAGCTGTTAGCCTTTATCTCCACAAGGCCACAACTGCTTCACAAGGTTACCTTTTAGGGTAAGACTTGAGGGTCGTAGTAGATTACAAGCATGTGTCCTAGCCAGTGAGTCCCTAGCCTGCCTGGCTGCATGGAATGAATTCTGTCTTGTGTTCAGGACTCAGCATTTTGCTTTGCTGAATTTCACTAAGTTTCTGCCATCTCATTCCTACAGTTTGTTGATGCTCTCTAAAGGGAAGCCCTGCTTTTGAGTATATCAACTGTTTCCTTTTAAGTCACCCACAAACTTGCTGAAGCTACTTTCCACTGCATCACCAATGTCTGTGTTATTAGTGAAGACATTAAACATCTGCCTCTGCCCCAGTAAAAACCCTTCAGAAATGCCTCCTGTAGCCATTTGCTAGTTTGACTCCGAACTGCTGACTACTGTGGTGACCAAGACCAGTCACCACTTCCCTCAGCCAGCAGCCCACTATCCAATTCTTATCTCCCCAATTTGTCTTCAATAATGCAGCATGGGACTGTGTCAAAAGTGCTACCGCAGTCATAGCAAATGACACCTACTCCTCTCTTTTGCATTCAGAATCCTCATAAGAAAACCAGGTGTCATACAGGACTAATTTTTTAAAAAATTATTTTAAACTATTTTCTTCACATTTGTATTAGATTACCACAGCTCTTTAGGAAAAATATTCAGCTAATTTGAAAATCAAAATAAGGAATCTACAAATTCTCCTGGTACCTTATGTCAGTTATCCTTAGTCTCTGTAAAGTGGTTTGATTATAAATGTCAAAAAATCTTAAAAGAATATTCAAATTTGGAAGTCAAGCTCTCAGATCACCTAAATTTGGCTTTCACTGCACAACAACCTTTCCAAGCTATATAATGATGTGGTGTATTTTTCAAATAAAGGAATATTGACTTAGGAAGGAGGCCTGCTGGTAATCCTCTTCATTTATTGCAAAAATGGAGAGGTAGCAAAAACATACAATAAGGGGCATGCAGAAAGAATGATTTTGTCACTACAGCAACTGCACTACTACACTGGAAACTGGATTTTGCAACTACTGTTACCTAGGATCTCTTTGGGATACTAATTAAACCAAAATTCTAGAGCTAATTGCATTTAACAACAGGTTTATAAGAGTCTGACTTTGGACCACAGTTCAGAATATGCAAAGCTTTTAATGCAGCAATGAAGTTCTACATATGCCTTAAAGATCCTTGTGCAAGTAGCTCTGCAGTAACTACCTTATATAGTTTCCATGGCATATTCCAAATTATGAAAATTTTTGGTGTTTTACTTTAGTGTCTTTTTGGTGGCTATCAAAAAAAAATTAAATAATAGCCATTGTTATGGTGCCATGTTACCTTCATTAATCCTTGGAAAGCAGATAGATGCTATTGTGATAAGCACCAACAAGAGTCAGGAATTAATTATCCATTTCATTACCAGCAAAGAATTTGAGTCCCATGCAAGAAGTAAGGAATTTGAGTCCCATGCAAGAAGTAAGGAATTTGAGTCCCATGCAAGAAGTAAGGAACAGGGTTAGGGAGACAAGAAGCAAAAGCCAAGTCACTGTATTAGCTATCTGCAACCTGAACTCAATCTTTTCTGTGCAGAGAACATGGCAGCTGCCATGGTGAAAAAAGATGGCATGTGATCATGTAATTAAGGACTAAATCATAATATATGCACATAAGAAACAAATCAAAGGTCCACAGACAAATGACTTCATTTTGAAACCCTGGGTGACAAGACCAAAGATCTAACAACACTGTTTTACCAGCAGTTTGTGACAGTAACATTTTAGGGTAGATTCTTAACCAAACTGAAAAAATTACAAACCCATCATATTGCCTACAAGAGAATGGGAGAGGGGCTTTTTACAAGGGTGTGTAGTGACAGGACAAGGGAGAATAGATTGAAGCTGAAAGAGGGTAGGTTTCGATTAGGCATTAGAAAGGAAGTCTTTACTGTGAGAATGGTGAAGCACTGGGACAGGTTGCTCAGAGAAACTGTGGATGCCCCATCCCCAGACAGATGAGGCTTTGAGCATCCTGGGCTAGTGGAAGGTGACCTAGTCCATGGCAAGGAGATTGGAACCAGATGATCTTTAAGGTCTCTTCCAATTCTATGAAATTGGAAACTCTACATCTATGATACTGATTTTCACCAACTGAGAATGTAATTTGATATTCCATATACACAGATGGATTATTTAATCATTGAGTATTCTTTAATATTGTTAAGAAGAAAGGAAAGAAAAGTGAGGTGGTTGTGAAATGAGCTTGTATTGTAGATTCTGATATGAACCCTGTTGCACTGAGACAGTGAATTCCCCATTTCTCTGTGCCCAAACTCATGCATCTGTCCATACTCAGTTCTTTTGACTTATTCTGAAATATAATCTTCCAGAAGTAGGATGCAGAACCTGAACATAAGACATTAGAAGAAAAATTTTAGGAGATTTCATACATTAGGTTCTATCAGCTCTCTACTGAACGTATACAAATTGATTTTTCCATCTTGGTCAAAATCACAAGCTTTAATAGTGCCAGTAAAAAACAGTCACATCTTCCAAACAAAACCACACCTACCATCAGTTTTCCAAGTGCTTAAACACAGGGGTGAGGGCCTAAAACTGCTGGAAAAAAAAGAATCTGAAGTCTTTCACAATCTGAGAAATTTATAATTTCTAACTAAAGTTTAAAAAATTGACCATAAAGACATACATTACACAACAGTTCCTTGCCTGTTTCTGCTGGTCATCTAGGAAAGACACTACTTAAGAATACCATGACACTGACAGGATAATTTCTAGAACATATTCCTGCCTGTTCTATTTCCTGTGGGTTCCTCAGATGGAAAAAGATAAATGCAAGCCACATTAACTGATCTGAGCTTGGCTATCATCTTTATCAAGGACCTAAGGACAATTTCAGTGGATTCTGTATGTTCCAGTGCATGGAGAAACCAAAGAACATAAATTCTGTGTAAATAAAATGTGGACTCTTTTTTCCCCTTTTGTTTTTATTATTTTCTTACAAAGTCACAACACAATAAATGTTTAGATGGATTAGTTCCAATTTTATGAGAACACTCTTCAATTGACATCTTTCTTTGTATACAGCTGACGTGAAACTTACGCAATACAGAAGGCAGACATTTTAAGAACAATCACATAGTAGTTATTTAACATCCTGAGACAAAGTCTGGTCAGTTGGTTAGATATTAAATGGAATTAACAGAATAATGTTCAGTTTCCTAGTATGCTTGAAACTTTCTGAAAGCTCTTGTTGAAGTTTTGTAAGGAACAATCCCTAGAGAAGCAAATCTTCAATGTAACAGTGCTATTTCTACTCAGCTGCTCTACAACTTATTTATTTTAAGCTAAACCATAATCTCAAAATGCATCTTTTTAATAATTTTTTTTTCTCCCCAGATTTTTCTAGGGTTTTTTTCCCCCAAAGGAGAAATCTCCAAATGCAGCAGACCTGTACTTACCTTTCCATGATCCACTCTGGCCGAACTACTTTTTCTCCTTTCAGTTCTTTTATTTTGGCATTTGGAAGATTGGTGGCAATAATGTGAGTTGTTTTTGATCTGGAATAATACACATGGTATTGGCCTCCATGTAACATCATCAGCCGTCTTAATTCATCAGCTGAGGGATCTATAAAATTAAAACCAGAAATATTCCTGTTTAGTGTCAGCAAATACAGTAAGAAAAATATCTTCAATTGATAAATATGATGCCATGATCAGAAAGAGTGCAAACCATTGTTTTATTCCTGAAAAAACTTACAAGTTCTTCAAAGAACAAATCAGAAAAACATTTTTCAAGAAACAGAGAAAACTGTGTTTTTGAAAACACTGATTCGAAATGTGAACATTCTACTTGCTATAGAAAATCTTCCCACAATATATATAGTGGAGGGTAGGAAAAAAATACTCAAGTAGATTTAACATTAAACTATATAAAAAATGAGAGTTTGGGAGAATAGTATATATCCAGAAACAACAGAAAATAATTAATATCAAAAGGGTTTAGCAACAGCACAGGACTCCTACAAGCAGTTAACTCACTCCTTCCTTACTAGGTTATTCTTGAGTCATTAACGGGAACAAGAATACCAGAAAAACTAACAACTTTTCTGATCTCCTCCACGTGTTAAAAAGAGTAGTTATTTTGCAAGCAGAGGTGGGCAAAAAAAAGTGTTAGCTTTGGAAAATGTGGTGGTGTAGGTTTGCAGTGGTGTCACACAGGCAGCAAAAGATTTGGGTCAGCACTAACACAATGTCTGAATAGTGAATGTAACACAAGATACTTTACAAAAAAATCTGAACAATACAAGGAGGATGAAAATTTTTTTTAAGGATACAGTTAAAATTCCTTCCTGTCAACTCTGAAAATATGTCTAACACTTCATTATACCTCTAACTTCTAACTAAAAATAGCACACACTTTCTCCACGTGTTATCTTTCCTACTCCAGCCTTTTGGACAACCATCTTCTAGAGCTCTGTTTGGGGACTAGCAGCCTGAAGAATATACTAATGTTGGATTCTCACTAAAGAAACTGCCTGCATTAAACAACAATCCAGATGTATTAATAATTTAATGTACCCACCTTAACCTTTTTCAATCCGTTTGAGCCCTGTGCTTAAACCAGCACTAATCTATCTCATAGAAGCTCAGTGTATCAGTTACATAATAATCACAATATTCCTGGCATAGATCCCTGAAAAAGGCTTCTGGGGAGTTTCCAAAAGGTTATTAAGCTGCTTTACAAAGTACGTAGAAGTATGAACATAAACATGGTGGATAAAAAAACCTTACTCCAGCTAACGTGCCTTATCAGCTCATCACAGATGCATAAATGCCTTATCTCTTCTCTTGTTCTTCCTTTCACTATTAGTAGGTTCTGTCTCACACATTATGCCACTCTGAGCAAGGAAACCTCAACATAGTCTCCCAAACATAAATTCAAGGCATACAATCTACCCATCACTAATTTGAGAAATTAAAAGTTCAGTAAATGTAGGAGGATGGAGGAAGTTAAAAGGTTTCATTTCAAACAATAACATCACAAAAATATGGAAAGATCTTCTCCTATTTCTACAAATTATCTGATGTAAATGATATAGTAAAACAATGTTTATATTCAGAATGTAAATCTGATATTTTATTGAAAACCTTAATCATTAAAAACAATAGAATATACAAAACATATACAGTAATTGTCATGTATTTACTTAGTTGCAAATTCATGTGTTCTACACTTACCTCTACTCAGGATGGTAAACATGAGAACAACACAAAACAGATCCTTAAAAAAATAGAGGTTCACCTGTCAAGCCATTGACGTAGATGGCGACTCCGCTAAAGATACTTGATGAATTTCCATCCCTCTGTTGTTGTATGGCTGAATCTGACCGGAATTGATCCTCCAATTTCTTAACTTTTGCCGACATGTACCCACCCTAGTTTTTAAATTAAAACAAAACACAACCCATGATGCCAGTCTTATTTCCTAATGTTTACACAGAGAAACTGGTCAGTTATGAGACTGGAAAGGTAAGCAACATTCCTCCAAACTGAATTTGGTTGACACACAAAAGATATTCTCTTCTGAAATGCAAAACAGCAAATGCTCCACCATAAACTTTTATCTACAAGATAACTGCATCTTGTTACCAACATGGCAGGATTTATTTCATATTTCTTTTATCTTTTTCTTATAGGAAACAATTCTATATATATAAAAATCCTTATAGACTAAAAAGAAAGAAGAAGAAAGTATGGGATGATGCAAATTTGGGTGCTAAATTGGTGGCTCACTGCCTAACAAGACAATGTGGTTCCATGTATTTTCAGTTCTTAACTATACATGAGACAGTAGTATTCTAAACATTTATGTAAATTAGGTGTCTCAGTCATTGTTTGTCCAACTACAGAATGTGGGAGACAACCATAAATAGTTTTCAAATTACTTAGTTTATTTTTTAAATGGTGATTTAAAGCGATTCAAGGGTCTGTACTTAATAATGAAATTTAGTGATTATTGTAAACACACTTCAAAACATGGTAATTAAAAAATTTCTTTCTAACTTAATTATGTGTTTTCAAGTAAAGCAAAAGGGTTTAATTTAAAGCATCCCTTCAGCATGTATAACAAAACTGTAACGCCTTTTTCACCACAGTGCAATTTACCTCTTTAAAAAAAAAGCTAGTAGGTTTTGAACATACCCATATTCCCCATCCATCGCCATCGGCAGCTCGTTTCCGCCATCCACCCCGCCTCATACTGAAGCTTCTGCATAGGAAGAACAATGCTTGATCAATTAAATGTTTAGCACTATCATCACTGGCATTTCAATGATGGCACTACAGGCCACTTACAGATTATCACACAGATTACAGTTTTTCAACCAACTTCACTGAAGTATTTGAGTTTCACAGCCAATCTAGAAATGCCAAATTGCATAAAAACCTGGGTTCCTCAGTTTTGTAGTAATGCATACTGTGGTTCCTGCTACGTATCAAAAACCACACATGCACATTTTGCTTGATTCACCCTGAACATAAAAAACTCCTTGCAATGTTCACTGTCCATTATAATTTATTAAATTCTTTCTGTTCTTCATACATTGCGCATACAAAAGAGGAATAATAAAAGGTTCTTCAATACAACTGCTAGCATCCATGCAAAATATTGTCCAGGTCATGAACAATCTTCTATTTCCTATATATGGTGCGATGCAGGCAACTACCTCCCGGTATTAGAGACTGGATTAATTTCACCAGTGGATTTACAGCTGATTATAAAATGCCCAAGCACTTGTTGCTGTAATGCAATACATCTCATCAAAGCAAAAAACCAAAGGTGATCTTATGGTCAGAGAAAAGCCAGCTGTTTTAAGTGACCTAGTATGATCAATAGTTAGGTTTGTGATTTTATTTTTATTTGCTTGCAATGCTTAATAAATAAAAAAATAAACAAACCCAACCACCAAAATTGCAGATTTCCTTTATGCAAGACACTTATCCCTGGAGCATAAGCTGCACACAGCCGTGTCCCCAGATGAGCTATTAGTTGGCTAGAACAGAACTCTTGGATAGAAAAAGAAATGCTTGGACTGTGGCCAACTGTTTGCCACAAGTGATTCATATTTACTATGGCTGTTGTAACGTTGATTTTAGAATATTGATTAACAATGTAGTAAGATCATGAGGTCACTGCCTGCTATTACATCTCTCTCTTTCCAACCAAAATAGTTCTCTAAATAAAAAGACAAAATAGTCTTTTGGGTCTTTTGGGAGGAGGACAAGACTCTGAAACTAAAAAAATGTGACCGTCTTAAGTCTTCTATTTCATTAAATATTTTATTTGTATTCCTTTATCCTCCCTAAAAACCACACAAAACTACAGTAAATACCCAGAAAGAAGTCAACTGCTTTTTTTTTTTTTCTGTTTTTGCCTGCTTTTGAGTCTCTGGACTATCCACAGCATTGACCGTAGCAGAAACTTCACTCAGCCTCCAGCTTACCAGAAAGCACACACAGTTGTGGATGGAAATGACAACACATTCTGGTCATTCTCCTATCCAGGCCTTCTACTGCACTGTTCTGGACACTGCCTCATTTATTGTATTAACATTCTGTTTCTTATAAACCTAGCTGAAAGTGAGTTCTAGCTTTTATCTCTTAAATCCCTTTTGTCCTAGAGGACTAAGCAGGCACACTGTGATACCCGGTTAGACCACCTTGGATTGCAGGCAGGTTTGATTGCAAAATAAGACACAGCTGCAGCAGAAGTTTTCATAACTACTATCATTTTCATGGACTACTGCAAATATGCCAAATTAGGCAACCACAGAATTATAGTCAAAGCAGGTAGCAGGTGCCTTGAAAAGAAAAGCATCTGTTTTATGCTTCAGGACCCCTACAAAGACAGAAAGATCATGATGCACCTGGGTCTATTCTAATAGTTGCTCTTACTTGATACACAACCGACATACACGTCATTGTATGTGCAGTTATGAAGATCAATCACATGTCAAGGAGATAAGCTCTAAACCAACATCCAAAACAAAGCAACCTCTTCTCAGATTGCTGTATTTTCTCTCTAGGTACTTCCATTTCTTACCCAGTGACCTATTTCCAAGACATCAGGCCTTCTGAAATTAATTTTTAAGTGGTCTGGATGGTATCTAACAGATGCCACAGAACTCTTAAGGAGCCCTGAGGAAAAAGAGAGGAGATGAGCTAGATGACCACATAAAATACAAAATTGACCTTTTTCCTGCAGAGGACAGTATATACTGAAAATGGCTTGATGATTTCTTTCATATGGAAAATTTGTATTTTTCCATCAGTTGAAGTCAAATGTAATTCACATCTATCACTTCTGGCTAAGAAATTCTTGGAAAAAAACAGAGAAGTGTAAGTTCACGAAAAAAGAACAACCATTAATGCAAATGTCATCTCGTTTTTTTAGACACTACAGATATCAATGTATGAGGTCATAAGAGACTCCAGAATTTTAAATAATGATTACTCTTCCTCTCTCTTAATAAAGAATGACAAAGTCTTAAAGGGTGGCTACAAAAAGGATAGAGGCTCCCTCTTCATAAGGAGCACAAGAGGCAACAAATATGAGTGGCACCACGAAGTTTAATCTTGACATAAGAAAAGTATTTTTTAGAGTGAGAACAGTCAATGACTGGAATACAGGGACACGGCAGAGTCCTCATCTCTGGAGATTTTCAAGATGTAAGCGGACAGGGTGCGAGATAATCTCAAGCAGGCTTCCCTACCCATGAAAGGCTGGACTAGATATTCTTTTGAGGTCACTTCCAATCTGGGCTGTTTTATGATTCTAAGACTATCAAACAGAAAACCTCATAAAAATATAAACTCTTACTCTGAAAAAAAACAAGGACTGTACAAAATGCATACTCTAAATCACTACAACTCCAATCACTGAGAAGACAGGATTTGATAGGTAGTTAACTCTGACCCCTATACAACAACCTCCTGCTTAAACTAAAATAACCTGAAGATTTGCCTTTGATAACCTGAAGAACTGCCTTTGTAAGAGTGACCTTTTCTGACACCTTGAAACACATTTCATTTTTATTCAGGACACTGGAAGGTGACTAAGAAAGATCTCTAGTCTAAAACTGAAGCCAATTAGAATCATGGTTACATGCCTAGTTTGATTAAAAATCAAACAAACTACTTAGGTCAAGGTGCTAAAAACATGACATAACAACTGCTCAGAAGTTGCCTTCCTAAAGCCTGTGAAACTAGAGAAACTAGGCTGTAATGCCTACTTAAAACATTTGACAGCGATTTACCATTTCCTTAGCAGATGCAGTTTTTGACTCAGTCCTCTTAAATTCTAAACAAATAGGTTAGGAACATGGTACTTCAGTAATTACTAGATGCCTCTGGCTCAAGTCTTCAGGGTCATGGTTTATTTTCTTAATGCTAATATGAAAACCTGGGAGACTAGTTTCTCCCTTTATAGTTCCAGGAACTGAAGGATGAAACAAGGTTTCTGGACTACAGAGAAACTTCACTGCTAGACTTTTGCTTACAGTGTGAATTTTTCCTTGAAAATGAAGGTAACCTTTTACAGCTGCCTTGCTGAAACCTAAGGAACAAATAAACATGAGAAACATCTTGCACAGGATATATTAAACCCGAGGAAAAGTTAAGTAAGATTTTAAACATGCTTACTGGTTCATGAAATAAATGTAAGAACAGTATGATGCTCCCCCCATACGAATCATGATGGAGGGATGAGTAAGAGAAACACCCCTTAAAGAACCCATGAAGGTGGGGAGTACACGGGGTGTGGCTGGGTGGAAATCAAGACAGGGGACTTCAAACTTCTATTGGATAATCCCTTTCAAAACTGAAGCTAAAAGAGAAACAAAGAGTTTTGATGCTTTGTACATCACTAGTGGCGCAGAAATACTCAACACAGCAAAGATATGTAACATCCCTTTGAACACTGCTTCATAGGCTTAGTATTATACCTCCCAATCCACAAGTGCTTAATCCTGTTACCAAAGGCTGTTAATCGAAGCCCACAGATCAGGTAATGGAGTGACATGCTAAGTGTACATTCTATAAATTCTATGAACATGTCTTGCGTACATACAAGACTTACAGAGCAAGGAATGTAGATGTGAATGTTGATATTAATATTTGTTTTAGTCTCAACTGTAACACACACTAAAGTAAGTTATTTCTTTAAAATATTTTAAATTCAGGATGGTGTGATTTTAAGACAGTGGCTTTCCATTATCCTGGGCAGTTAGGATAACATGGATAAGGGTCCAACCCAGACCAAAACCACAGGTATTCTAGGGAAAAATGGTTGGGAGCACAGAATACAGATCTCAATGACTCTGTAAGAAGTGAATATGTATCCTCATGAGCATTTTAATTCCAGCACAGTACTAGTCCCTGCTTCTGTCATACGCTTCAGCAGCCTCTTTGCCAAGCATGTATACAGTGCAGAGGTATTTCTACTATGTCTTCAAGTAGCCAACTTGAATCTGGCAGAATATAAACTTTATGGCTCTGCACTACAAGAAAGCATATGAACTATTTCCAAAGACAAAATGAGGCTGCACTGTGACTCAACAAATAACCCTGACAAAGCTGTGTCTAAATACATCACACAAGTAATGTTCCATCCAGATAATCCAATTTTAGGTAACTGAAAACTGTATGGAAGTGTAACACACTGTAACAGCTAGTCTGCATTTCTGACCAGATCAGACATGCTGTCAATGATCTCTGATGCAAAAGAACTTGATTTATTTAACATGGACACATGTCACAAACCTATATAGAAGGTGTAACTCTAGCAGAAATACGGGTGTCTCGGGCCACTGCTAATGAGCATCAGAATCCTTTCCTTGAACTGTAGATTAAAACCATCCCAGCTCAGCAGGGCTTAAAAGTTTTTTCCATCAAGTGGGTATTTTGTGGCTTGTTTGAGTTTCATGTCTCTACATTCCAGCTCCCACATCAAACTCACCACTCTGCTTGGCACTAGCCTTCAAACTCTTAGAGCAAAGAAATATCTTACGTGTTTACACATTTCTCAGCACAAATGAGTCCTATTCTTGCCTGACTCTTCTGGAAAAGAACTGCTGCTACAGGGTATAAAACTGTTTTCTACTACATATTGGAAGTTCAGAATCCAGCAAAAAGAACTGACCCAAAAACCAGTCAGAAGCTTTTTTAAACATACTATATGCTTAAATGCCTGTGATTTTAGACAATTCAGAGTTAGCACTACTATTCCATATTAAAATTACTTAATACATTGCAAAGCAACTGAATTTTATTCTAGGTGGGAAATGAAGTCCCAGGGTGAAGATTCCTACAATCTCTGAGTCAACTTGTTAGCTGACTGCTACCAAAAGGGATGGTTCTGCTCTTCAGCCTCTGCTGGCCTAACATGCTTTATCCCTTCTTCCCGACTTCTACACTACTTCCAAGCATGACCCCATGTTCACACTGGTGCTATGTGCAATTCAGTTCACTAAACCAACAGAAAATTGATATGATTTTATGGTTTAGCTTCCTGCAAGTTTAGCCAGACAAAGGGACTTACAAAAACATCACATAAAGCCAAAGTGCACAGGCAAAAAAGGAAGAATGGATGGGATCTTAAAATTATCTTAGCAATTTCTGGAGACCAACTTTTGGGTCATGGCTATACCTACGAGCAGTATAAATGTAGATACAGAGTTGCAATGAGCTGGCTACTCTTCGCTACGTACTGCTGCTTCTGTTTCCCCACACCATAAACAAGAGAGATAAGCTACTTCACCTTTTCCATAGGATAAGGGCTTTTAAAAAAAAGTTCAAATCAAACAGCTCCACATCTTATGCCACCTGTCTCCAAGGGATAAGCACTCCTAACTAAAAGCACCTGACGTTACAGGGTCAACCAGCAAGTTCTGTCTTGCAGATGATAATTAATTCTTTGATGATATTTAAATCAAGACAAATGAAATTAGCTGAAGGAACTTGAAATAATAGCTGTCCCCAAAAACACCCAACACCATCTCAATGTCCTGTGAGTAAAGCTAAGAGTGTAAATTAGAAGAGAACAAACTTCAAAATCTTGGGCAATATTAGAAAAAACAGTTAGTATGAGAAATTTAGAAATACCTTTCATCTAAAATATGAGCATCCATGGCATTTGCTAGAAAGGTGAAATACCATACAATTCACATAGAACATGAAAACCCCCGAGTCCTTCAGAATCAAATCCTTATGTGCAGATGACTATTCTAAAACTATGTTCTGTGCATACACTCATTTGAGCTTGACAGCAAAGAAATGATGCTCTGACAAACCCCCCAGAAAGAGATGCTGGAACTCTTTGCTAAACTAATCCAGTTTCCAAAATGACTATTTTTGCAACTCAAAATGGTCCTTATTTCAGGTCAGTTTAGTTTACAATCATGGAATAAGTACTTTACACAAAAGTAACAACTAAGAAATTATAAATTTCTTTTCCTGGCTAAGCCTCACAGTAACACAAGAAGCAGTTGTACAGCAGGTAGCTGCTTATACGAGCTGTACAAGACAAAAGTCTTTATATCTTTTCACAACTAATTTGAGAGTCTGGGACAGACAATCGTTTTAATTCTCACAACTTGAGGAAGCATAAGGTCCAGAAACCAGGATCACTGTACAATCCACACCAGCTTTGAACAATCTGTTTCCATGATATCCTTTTTGCATTTATACATGACATTTGAGTGCATCAATTTTTTGAAAAATAGCAAGACAGATTTAACTTGAGACCAACTTACAATTCCCCTCTAGGAACAACAATAGCAGCTACAGTCCATTTAGAGCTTATCACAAGTAGTGGTTTAACTTGGTTGAGTTTTTCTTCTGCTTAGAGAATACTGGCCTTCAGTTTCAACATTTCTGCATTTTTTGGTAAAGTCATGACCTCTTCAGCCCCTTCAGAATTCTTCAGTGACAAGTAGCTTTTCTTCACAAATGTTCATTGCTATATGTAACCATGTACCTACATTCACGTTTTAGTTCAAATATCACTTCTTTGACCCAAGGGCTCTTAGTGCCACAATACACTGGTAAGTTTCAGCAAACTTCATCAACTGGCTTCATCATTTCTTTTCTGTGCTTAAATTTTTCTAGGGCTTTAACTCCAAAAGGACTTGGTACATTCACAATCTTTATGCCAGCTTCTAAATGCCTAAAAACCAGAATATAAACCATTAAGTAAAATCAGAATAAGAAGCATAGTTTGTGGAATTAGGACTCTAAATAGCAACATAGTGAATGGATTGTAAATCACCAAAAGAAAATGCTCTCTTGGACTTGAGTATCTAAAACAATAAACGAGATGAGCTTATGAGCTGGGTAGTCTTCCTTCAATCCCCTCTGTTTAGCTATCTATAGTATTCGAAAAGAGAGAACTATGTCTCTTTTTTCTTAGAAAATGAAGACTGGGATGTTAATTTTCTACCTAACAAACCAACAGAATTTGTTTAGAAGGATTTTGGTTCGTGCACTCAGTATGACAATCCAGTCCCACAACTCCTGTTTTCCCAAGCAGCCTATGCTAAGGCATATGCCACAAAGTCAGTAGGTAGCATAAATAAACCATGATCCCCACTCCCAAATAACGAGAAGAGTTACTGCTGCTGAATGATTTAGAACCTTCCAAGACTTTCCAGGCACAACTGAAACATCCTTGTAAAGCTAAAGAAAAACTTAAAAAGGCAGAAAAAGTGGATAAGTGGAGGTATAATTATTCAAAAATAAACAACTGTAAAATTTTCATGAGGTGATCAAAGCAAGGAACATGTGGATGCTCTGAATTTATTAACATTAATTCAGAGAAACTGTGCTTGTGAAAACCTCTAACATACACTACCTTCAGTTTTTCCAGACTTCAGCCCAGGAGATGGGTGAAATCCTTCCAAAGAGACTACATCTTTCTGACTGAATTTAGGTATTTGACTATACATGTGTGTATGGTTATCTGTATGTATGCGCACACACAACAAACTGATCTTTGTTGCTGACCAGCGTGAGTGTTTGCTACCCAGACCGACCACTTCGGCAGTAGTAAATGGCATAGAAAGAAATCCCTGTTCTGGGCCAGTGCTGTAACCAATGCAATGAGCGGGTACATGCAGTTGAACAAGGCCAAGCATAAGGTGCTGCACCTGGGTGGGGGCAACTCCCAGAATCAACACAGGCAGTGGGATGAGCAGATGGAGATCAGCCCTGAAGGACTTGGGGGTGCAGGTGGATGAGAGGCTGGACACGACCCAGCCATGTGCAATCATAACCCAGAAAGCCAGTCATACCCTGAGCTGTGTCAAAAGCAGCACGGCCAGCAGGGTGAGGGAGGAGATTCTGCCACTCTACTCTGCTCTGATGAGACCCCACCTGGAGTGCTGCATCCAGCTCTGGGGCCCCGAGCACAGGAAAGACACAGGGCTGTTGGAGCAAGTCCAACACCAAGAGAGGCACCAAGGTGATTAAGAGAGATGGAGCACCTCTCCTATGAGGAAAGGCTGAGAGAATTGTGATTATTCAGCCTGGAGAAGAGAACGATTGTGGCCTTCCAGTATGTGAAGGGAGAATACAAGAAAAAAGGAAAGAGACTATTTACAAGAGCATGTAGGGACAGAACAGGAGGGAATGGCTTCAAACTGAGAGTAGGTTTAGATCAAATACTAGGAAGAAATAATTTTCTGTGAGGGTGGTCAGGCACCAGTACAAATTCCCCAGGGAAGCTGTGGATGCCCTATCCCTGTAAGTTTTCAAGACCAGACTGGATGGAGCTCTAAGCAACCTGGCCTAGTGGAGTGTGTCCCTGCCCATGAGAGAGAAGCTGGAACTAGATGACCTCTGAAGTTCTTTGCAACCCTGATCATTCCATGATGATTCTACTATGAAGCTGGGGTTTTTTAGGAGGCCTGCCGAAGGCAGTTGTGCTTTACAGTCAACCCAATGTTATCACTAAGTGTCGATCCTGCCAAGCGTTTCAGGGAAAACCACAGAGAAAGCATCCACTTTGCAAATGGTACGTGATATCAGATACTAAGGAGGAGTCCTTACTCACATATGGGCAGCAAAACTCTAAGAACTTTACTTTACCAGCAAAAGCACCGATAACTACAGATTCAGTATTGAAATAGGTAGATTTTCTGTTCATAGCCGCTTTTGAACGACATTACTTAATTTTAACTGACATTGCGTAGTCAAGTTGTCAAGTGCTTTTCTGACATTGCCTTTGAAACTCTCAAAGATGCAAAATCTTTTTTGAAGTAAAATCTTCACAACATAAGGCTTCTGTGCTCAGCCTTGAAGTTTCAAGTTTCTACTCAAGTTTTCTACATCTTTCGTAAGTCCATGGATATTACTTTTTTCACCAACTCAGACCAACAAGACTAGGAAGAATCACATGAAACTAGCAAGCAGAGAGATCAAAAGAAATTGAAGTATTTTTCATCTGTTGCCTAGTTTATTTGAAGATTATCTGACATTAGATACCAAGGATGCTAAAAGTCCATATCTGTTGAATAGATAAATGGAATAAAAAGACATTCTGTTTTCTTAAGGTAACAAACTACAGAAGCTCAGAACATAAAGGGAAAGTATCTTGGAATGTTTGTTTATTATTAACAAAACAAAGTTCTGAGCTGACCCAACATATTATCAAGTTTCCTTCTAGATTCAGAGAAAAATAAAAAGAGCACAATGTTTCCATGTTCTCCAGGAAAAATATAGTTCTAAGATCTTGGGACAAAACAAAAGTACTCTAATTCTACAAGATTATTTAATTTAAATTCAAATCTGAATTGTATTCTTGGCCTGAAGTGGTTCTAAGTTGGTATTTTAGGCACCTCTGATAAAAAACCAACAATGTTACACTGCTGCTTAGTGAAGACAGATCAATACAAAATGGCTACAGAGCAAAAACCGCCTATCCCAAGCAAACACAACACATGTAAAACTTGGGTTAAAAATCAACTATTGAAGGTACAGGAATCATTATGAAAGGACAACACTTGAACTTTAAATCAGCCAGAAATTACAGTACAAAATCATCACAGCCTTATGTCTCCCCCACTACTGGTTTATTAAGAGGATTCTTGGAACTGCTTACCAAATAATGCAATTACTGCATGAAAATCAAGGAACTGTGATTGAAAAGGCACTATTAGAGGCCTGTGCTCTAATGATTCCTCAAAACAACAGGCAGATTCAGAGATCAGGAACAGTATTCTTTCAATACAGATCATTATTTTAGTTCTTTACTTCACCTGGGCGTTGCATTCAATAGCACAGAGTGGTAAAATACACTCACACTACTTGGAAAACTGCACTAATAATTTACCTTACATGCCATGGGGTCAGGGGCTTTCCTGTTTGTAAGAATTACGAGCAATTCTATTACTTCCCTTAAAAAGCAACAGCTTCTAGGTTTCCAAAATGACTTAAGTGGAGTACAACCATTTGTCCAAAATGCTGAGTCATCATACCCTGAACAAACACCTGACCTGAGACAGCTCAAAGAGGTGAAGTCATGAACATGGTGGACTGAACTTTATTTTACTTTGGATATTCACTGGCAACTAGAACCTGACAAAACATACTATCAACAGTTCCCAGGATCCTGCCAAAATACACCACATACCTTACCCTGCCAGAAGACTGACAATCTCTATGTTAATATGGAAAAACCTTAGAGGAGTTCCTGACTCTACTTGACGCAGCTTCAGCACTGGCTTCCCTGGTTTGCCATTCAGACCAATCCACCTGCATCTGCAAGAATGACTCTGCAAGGTACCTGAGCAGTGTCTTCTCCTAAGAGAAACCACCTTTCTTTTTTTCCAGGTTTACTTACTTTCATAAATCAAGCAGCTGTAGAGATGTGCATTAATTGAGGCAAACCAAACAAGGAGGTTGCAACCAAGAACTCCATTACACTGGGACTTGGTTAAAGTATTTACAGAGAGCCAGCACAGAAAGCAAAACCAACAGAAGAGTTAACCACAGCCCCGCTAAACATCTGCAAGTAACTGAATTTCAAGTCACCAGGTTCAGCACTACTAAATAGGTAGCACATCAACTGGGAAACCCAAAACTTTGAGTTAGGAAAGGAGATGCTTTTCCCAAAGGCTAACACTGAAATTGAGGGACCACAGTCTGCCTAGGCATTTAAAGCAAGGAATATGGAATATACAATCCTTGCCATGGGTATACCAAACTAAAAATATCTCCTAAGGGAATTAATTTCATGGTCATAGATTCCTTAGCTACAATAGCAGCAGTCCTTTAGTTGATTTTGAAACAAAAGCCACAGGAATGGAAGTTATCATTACAGCCCAGAATTTAAAGCTGTTCTGCACACTCACGTCTCTTCTGCTGAACACTGAGAAAGAACTGTTTCCTAATTCTGACTTCTATCTTATGAGCACCAGATATTCCACAGGAAATACAGAAGTGGGGGGATCACAGACACGGCAGGCCCTCTTCCCTAACAACATTTTTGTGTCCAATTAAAATGCTGTCTGGTTTCCACAACAGAGCAAAAAGCTGCTCTCGGGATAGAGCACTACAAATACCTATCTTTTAGAGAAAGACACCTGCACAAGTATACTGTATTACACATGTCTGAGAATTCCTCATGATTTTTGGCATCCCCTAAAGATTTGCTCCCTTACTTCAAACTTTTAATGTAACTCCATGGCTACTCTTATTTCTATTTCTTTCCAAATTTTTCCTCATTCTGCTATGCTTAGGTAAACATGTGGCGCAATCACCAAATTAATCTACAGTGTGTTCTTGAAGAAGGGTTTCAGCATTTGGATATTTAGCTCCCTTGTTATACATATACACCAGGCAAACTTCATAAGAGCTGACAGAAATCTCAGTGATAATAATATACCCCTTTAATTAAAAGAGAAATATGTTGAATTAAAAATCCTGAAACATTCTCTATGAAACAAACAATAGCTAGCAAATTAAATGGGGAAAGTATGTGGCAAGTTATTTTTTTCCCCGCTTGTCCTGGGTTATTAAAAAAAAGATCTGTGTAATCATATTAATTTATTTCTACCTACTTAAAACCAGATTTCATTCTTACTTTTTAAAAATCACTCTAGTAAACAAAAGGGATGGTAGAAAGATTGAAAATTTGCCATGAAAATTCTTTCAAGAAGTCATGTGGGTCAAGGGATCAGAAATGACTAATGAAAATTGGCATTCTGTTACAAAACACTGTCACTGCACCAGAACAGGCTGTATGAGAATGTATGTGCTATTCAGAAAGATTAACTGGTGCTAGGTTTGAAGGGCCCATTACTAAACCATGTACTAAAAACACACATACTGTACACAGAAAAAATGTACAACCATTTCACAACTGAGGCTTGAAATACACTAATGTATTTTTGCTATTAGATCTTTGCTTTTAAAACAATCTTTCTTCAAGTAGTTAAACATCAGTGAGTCACAAGGTAGGTGTCTGCACTGTGCCTCTACTAACACTGTCCTACCAGTGACCTCCAGTGTGACAGCTTGGGATTATTTACTAACAGGGATTTGGTACATTATCCAGCAGAAGAAATGGACTGAATGAAAGACCAATATGGTAGGAATGGGTAATAACTACATGCTTGAGGCAAGATGGCAAGGAATTTGTCAGAGATTTGGATTTCTGTCTGATCTTGGATTTCATTTGTGTTAAATGTCATTAACCTTAGTAAAACAGGACTATTCCAGAAATAAATTTTTGTTGTAACTTCTTGCAACTAATGGTTATTAGGTAACTGTTCAAAACAGTTCTATTTGAGCAACAATTGCATCTAAATTAATAAAGATTTCAGATTTTAAAATTACAATTCCCTGGTTTTGCTTCTTTGAATTATGGTGTCAAATCTGAGGTAGGATGTGGATTTTAGAACACGATACTTAACAAACATCAACTCATCTTTTCATCAAGACATTATTAACACAAGCAGAGTATTCACAGCCCTGTCATTCTGAAGACTGTGATGTTCATTTTAAAGCATCAGAAATAATGGAATATTACAGCACACAACAGACTTTATACCAATACACCAAACGTGCTGGTGATACTATGTTCCTCTTCCTTCTTAAGATTAACATGCCATTAGGGCGCGTTTCCCATCAGGGGCTTTCGGCTCAGTATCACAGGTCAAGTCAATAGCAACTGTATAGCAAAAAGCATCAAAATCAGACGGGGAGGGGGTCAAGATGTGAACACATCTGTCCCTCAATGCTGGTAAGCACGGGCTTACTCATCAAGCACAGGTCCTTCCTCTTCCCTTCAGCACACGGGTTATACCCAGCACTATTGCTCAGCAAATACAACTTGAGGCAAACACTACGGGAAATCGCAGACAAGATACACGCTGCTACAGCGCGGGGTGCATTCCAGAGGGCACGGCCGCGCCGGGGCTCGGGCTTCCCCTCTCCTCCCCCTCCAACCTATTTCCCTGCAGTGACCCCTCAGCGCTGGCAGAAAGCTGTGGCACAGCCTCGCTCGCCCCGGCTCTGCCTGGGGGACCCGTGTTGTGTCTACAGCGCAGGCCCCATGTGACAGACACAGCTACAGACGCACAGACAAGACAGACACATGCACAGGTGCGGGGAGGGGCGGGTGACCCGGCCACGCGCACACCTGGCGCGCACCCGCAGCGTCTCGCGGGGCGGGTGGGGGCGCGCACAGGCGCGCGCACAGGGATCTGTCCCCGTGTCCCCCCTCCGCCCTCCCGCGCGCGGGTAACCCAGGCCCCCACGCGCCGGTTACATAACGCCGCGCGCCGTTCCCCTTTCCCTTCCCCCCATTCCCGCGCCAGGAAGAGAACGGCAAAGAACCAGGCCGCGGGCCCAGGGAGGGGCTGTGAGGGCAGCGGCTGCGGGCCCTGCGTCTGCCTCGGGCTCCCCCTCCCTTCCTCCCGCCCTTCCTTCTCCCCGTCCCCGAGCCACCCCCCGCGTCCCCCCCACCGTGGGGCCGTCGCGCCGTGGTGGGGTGAAGGCGCCCGCTCCGCCAGCCCCGCCACCCCCGCCACCGCTCACCT
>VXAC01003061.1:2329805-2362625 GCA_013399225.1 Rhipidura dahli | reverse complement strand
GGGGCGCGGCGCGGGTGGGCTGCTGAGGGCGCGGGGCGGCGGCGCCCCCTGGCGGTCGGACGGGCGCGCCGCAAGCGCGGGCGGGCGGGGATTTTGTAGCGGGACGGGAGCGGAGCGCCCAGCACAGCCCGGAGCGCCCGCGGCCGGGAACCGCCCCTCAGCGAAGAAGCGGGTAGGGAAGGACCCAGTGGGGTTGCGGCGGTGCTTTCCCCCGCTGCCTCCACATTCCGGCCGGGGATCCGGGAGAGGTGTCACGGCCCAGCCCTGTCCCTGACCAGGGTGGGTCCTTGTGGATGAATTGGAGCTGAGCCAGGTTCAGGCCTTGCCACCCTCACTCTAGAAGGGATTTCTTCCACAGAAGAAGGGCCTGCTTGTTCCCGTCGTGTGCTGGATACAGGAATAACACCCACTGGCTCCTCCCATGTGATTCTGCATTTTTAATTGCAGAATCACAGAATCCTTTAGGTTGGCAAAGATCTCCAGATTGTCAAGTCTAACCTTCAGGCAGTCACCACCTTGTCAACAAAACCACAGCACTATGTGCCACATCCAGTTATTTCTTGAACACCTCCAGGGATGGCTACTCCACCACCTCCCTGGGCAGCCCATTCCAATGTTTGTAACAACTCCTTCCATGAAGAAATCCCCCCTGATGTCCTACCCTAGCACAGCTTGTCCTGTTGGTAGTTGCCTGGGAGAAGAGAGTGAACCCCCACCTGGCTACAACCTCCTTTCAGTACACTGGGAATACTCTGAAGTGTCCATGGGGAGGCTGAAAAGAATGGAAAGCCAGTTGTGGGGGAAGACATAGGGTATGTGGAAATCCTTGTAGAGGAAAGTAAGTGTAATAGTGGTAAGAAAATGTAGGGGAAATAAGACAGAAATACTTAGAAACACCCGTCTTATTAATTGTGCTACTTACATAAAAATTACTACTTACTTATTCTAATTCTCTTATATGCAATTTGTTATATAAATAGCAAATAGCCCCAGTCCTACAACTGTGTCCACATAAACAGATCTGCTAGGAGTCCCCACTGATACTAGGCAAAACTCCAATTTGGTTATAACCACATCAGTCAGACGGAGTCTGACCCATGTGGACTTAGTTCCAGGGATGAAGCTGTTTGTCACCCTAAGACAAGGACTTATGTAAAACCTTCTTTTCTCCATCTACATTGCCACAGTTGTCCTGTTCTGTGAAAAATGTTGCAATTTCAAATGCTTTTTTGCTCTACTTTGCATGATAAAATCAAAACTTTAATGAATGTCCAGCTTTTTATCCATATCTAGTTACATATTGCTCAAGATATCCATGTAGGATAAGGAAAACTCGAGTTCAGGTCTGTGTCTCTTGGTTCAGCACCAGCTATTTTAGCCAGAGTGTGGTTTCTGTATTTCACTTTGAGAAATATTTATAGGAAAACTCTTAGCACCTTCATGAGAAACACCCAAATATTTGACTTTCACTCAGTATTTTAACAAAACTCCTCTTTACGATGTGGGTGTTTCTTGCCAGAGGGAAGCACTAACTAGAGTTTTGACCATTTTAAGTAAAATTTTGGAGACATTGTGGCTGGCTGCTTTCAGCCTAATTTTTATCAGCAGTTATGTTACCTGCAAAAAAAAAAAAAAAGCTCTGAAAAATTACAAAATTTCTGTTTTCTAGAATATATCCATTTCACTGGGCTAGAATTTTCCAGTTGTGCCAGGAAATTACTCTACCAATCCCAGTCCTTGCCAGTCTGGAGTAAACTAACTGTTAACTTGTAGCCTAACTGCATGACTGGGTATGTGCATTATTTTTTTCTCACAGAGCTATTTCTCTAGGGGGCAGTTGTGGAGCAGAAAGGCAGAAAGACAAGTGGAAGAGGGATTAATTTAGGTTAGCAAGAACAGCTTTAAAATGGTTAGTCAATGATTGTATTTTATTTTTAAATAGAAACTGACATATAAGCAAATTATAAGAGGAACCAACAATTATTTAGAGAGGCATGTGGGGACAGCTATTTTGTTTTGTAAAATATAGCTGGGGTAAGAATTAGCAGTGAAAAAACCTGAAATAGCCATACTATACTTTCAGCAAAGAATACATACAGTTAGTTAAAATAAGCCAATATTAGTTTAGGAAGAAACAGAAAAAGGAATTAATGTTATAAAGAGGATAAAAATAGGGAAGTCTAGGAAAAGGGCCAAAAAATAACAGCAGTAAGTTATCTCACATCTTTTAATGCCCTCATGCTGTAACTCATCTTCACCAGCGAGCTCCTGAACTGCCAGACAAATATTTCAGGTTATAGTAGCCAGATTGGGAACCAGGTTTATTGCTTAGTCATTGGTAAATATTTACAGAGTGAAGCCTGGGTCAAGCATGCTGGTTTCAGTAAAAGCATTCTTGCTGTCTTCACTGCATTTGGAATCAAATCTGAGGATGGGGAGAGAGGCACTAGGTGTTCAGTGGGACTGAGGTTTTAGCTGGGGCATCTCAGTGAGGTGTTATTTTTGATCCACCTTTACCTATAAATCTCATTTTCTGAGTCAAAATCCACTCCAACTTACAAAAAGTATGTCTGATGTAATTTCAGTAACTTTAGCACAAAGGCATCTCCAGGTGAAACTCGAGAAGCTCAGGGTCATGCTACTTGCAGCGTAATATAGGAAGCGTAACCAAGCAGTGACCGTGGCTGCTATGACCTCTGAAGGTTTCTGTCATGACATCTCTGGGTCTCGTATTGTCAGGAGCAGCACATAAAGCCACCGATGGAAGATCCCTCCCCATGCAGATATTTCTGTGTATTCTTTCTAGTCTCATGTGTTTTCCAGGGCAATTTTGGGCATCTCAATTACACACCAACTCAAGGGACAACGGAGCGCCAATCTTCTGGTATTCCACAGAGGAAGAAGAAAACTTAGCTTGGGCTACGACACTGCTTGCTGTTTTGCAGGTCTGCAGGTAGTTGTGTTTAAAGGGCAGAGCACTTCCAATTGTTTGGTCTACCAAAGCCAAGCTGATTGCATAGTAGAAGGTGTCTTTGCCACCTTCATCCCACTCCAGAGCGGGTCCGTTAGGTGAAACTGACAACCAATTACTGCTCACCGCTTTACCATGGCTGTCATTGGCCCTGCAACTTCTGTAAGCAGCAGTCGTGACAGACAAATAACCAACTGAGAATAGCTCCAGCAGACTTTTTCCTTGTCATGTGGTAGAAAGGTCCTTACTTCTCACTTTGTAGTTCTCCTGGTTCAGGAGCTCTTGGAAGGATCACGTGTCAAATTCACACCGGGTGAGTTCAAATCAGGTTCAGTTCTCAGCAGTAAATGCAAAAGTGATTTTTATTTGGGCAGCACAGGGATGAGAATAGGGGACACTGAATTATCTCCAAATATTGGCTTGGCTCTCTGGACCCTTTCATGCTAACAGGTTCAGCCGTGTAATTCATTCAGGTGTTTGTCTCCGCCCAAGCCACAGAAGGCTCGCGAGTGGCTCAGGCTGTGGCTGTCAGTGTGGTGCCGTTCTCCGCGCAAAGACGTGTTTGACACGCACCCCCTGCAGCAGCCAGCCGCATATCAGGGATCGGCCAGCCCGGCCTGGGCATGGCACAGGGCAGCCGTGTCCCAGGTGCCAGCGCTCAGCGGGAGGGACGCGTGGCTGTCCGAGCCACCCGGGGAGGCGGCGACTCCGCTGGCGGCTCCCGGCGAGGCGGTGCTGCATTGCGGGCACAGCCCGCCCCGCCCGCGCCCCTCTGCCCGCGGGGCTGCCTTTCGGAGCGCCCCGGTGACACCCCCGCCCTCCTCCCGCCCCTCAGGAGCCTGTCGCAGAGCCAGAGGGAGGGGAAACGTCCTCGTCTGTAGTGTCGCGCGTCTCTCGCAGGGCCGAGGTAATTATGAACGACAGAGTCACATTTCACAGCTCCTGCAATGCTGTAGTAACACAGCCTGGTGTAGTAATGCCCTAAATATTGACATGTAAAAGCTGCAGGATTATTGCAGTAGTTTCCTGACCAAGCACTATTGTTTCATGGTAACCAGTGAAACTGCTGTTGTAAAATCTCACCTGCAGTGCTTGCTTGTAGCATTAATATATTACATATCACTGCCTATGCCTATTTTTTACTCATGATGCCTATTTTCGTTAGCTCCTAAACTACAACGCAGTCAGATATTTTGAAGCAGAATATATGTTTTATTACAGTTATGATTAATTAGGTATACTAAGCAAAGCTGCTCTTGCTCTTTAAAGAGTAAAAGAACCTTAGAAATATTTCTAGCTGGGATAGAAATCTGTGTTTCTCTGACATGATTTTTAAACATCACAGAAAAGGCCACCAAACAAACAACAAAAAACTGCCAAACCTCTGCAGGATAATCTACATTTGTAAACAATCTCTTCCCTGCTCCTCCCTCCCTCCCCCCTTTTTTTTTTTAATTTCTCAGCATGTTACTAAGAACAGTTCTGAAAGGATAAAATAACATAAAATCAAAACTTGCAGAGAGGAACAGTCTACATTTGAGCCTGACATTGGAGGAAGTGGCTGTGAGGCTCTTTGCACAGAAGGTGTTCTCAAAGCAAGAATAAAGACCTAGGTTAAAAATCGTGGGAAGCAAAGCAATTATGAAAAACAAACAAACCTGGAAACACTGTTGGAAAGACCCAGAGCCAACAGTTAGCTTCAGGCATTTTGCTAATGATGGAGCAATGTGGTTGTTGTGTTACTGCTGCAGGACCAGTGGTTGAAGAGAAAGGTGTCACCAACAGATATTTGTCCTGTGTCTTTAAACTGCCTCACTAAGAAGAGTAAAAAATGCTGGCACATGGGCCTGTTCTCATGGCTTTATTTGATGAACCTACTTTACCTCCCAGTATTCATTTTGGAGAGGGGCACTAGCGTCCGGAATGGAGCAAAGCATCAGGCCTATTTTACATAAAGTGTAGATTTACTGAAGAGTCTAAAGATCTCTCAGTTCTCTCTTCCTCTTGCTCATTACTGTTGGTGGATGCAACACTCTTGCTGGTGCAGATCCTGTGGGCACAGCTGAATGGTGAAGAATCCTCCCCCATTCATATGTCAGGGCTGCATCTGCCCTTGCAACTGGGAAGAATGCATAAAAATAAGTTTTATTTTGGCTAATTTTGTGCTGAAGCAGTTTAGGAAACTGCATTAGAATTTATTTTGGATGAAAATTGCACATCTGCAAAGATTTTGACATCATCTTTATAGTGCTCTGGTATCTCCATTTCAGCAGTTGCCTCCATGCAAAATTGCTTGTGTGAAGAGCAAATATACATGTATGGATTGCCACCTGCAGCCCCATTTTTAATGAATCTGAAACTGTGGCTCAGTACTCAAAGATATTAAGAGTATACTATCCATATATAGATATTATGTGTGCCTTTATTCCATTTACCTTTTATTTTCATAGTCTTCCTAGGCTAATACTCACTGATTACAAGTTTTGCCTCTCTGTTTGAAAGGACAGTTGGAGTCCTTGATCTCGTTTGCTGTGGTTCTTGTAGTTTCTTGATTGTTCCCAGCTGAGCTTGGAGCATTGTTGGATACAGACGTTCGTAGAGGGTTCTGCCTAAAGTGGTTGCTTGCTACAACACGGGACAGTCTATTCAAAACAACAAAGTCACTGTTAGGCAACTGGAAGAAGCCTCAAACCAACAAAGCCCTGGATAGGCATATTGGATCACAATAATATAAAGAAGCCTAAAGCTGTGTCTCTCACCTAACTGCCCTGTTTCTCCATATTCAGAGACAGGGATCTCTCTTAACAGTGACCCAGCAGATGGACTCCCTGCTCACTGCAGGACTTTGCAGGCCCCTTGTCAACCTGTTTAAAAGTTGCATAGGAGGAGAGTTCTTACTCTCTGAAATGTTGGTTTTCTTCTGTAAACTCCAGATAGTCTGTGCTAAGGAAGGCGAATGATTTTTCTCTTATGAGGCCAGTTACCCCCACTTCTTTTCACTTTTTCTGCTTGGAGCCAGCATTTTCCTTCTCTTCAGAATCATTTGAGTTATATATTTGAAGTCCATATATTTTACTTCCTGCCAAGATTTTTTTTTGTTGGTTTTGTAATCAGAGATTTAATGGATGCCATTGGCTTACATATTCTCTTCTCTCTGCACAGAGCGCCAGGAATTATTGCTGGGGTTCTTTCTCTGTAAAGCCATAGGAGAGCTCGGCTTCTCCATGGTGGAAATTAGTCTGTGTATTTGTTCTGTCTCTCAGGGTTCCTGAATAACAGTGAATACCAGACAAGTTACAGATTCTATTGCAACTTGCAGTTGACAGGCAGGAAGGATCCTGAGGTACTCTGGAAGACAGAGCTGTACTCTGGTGTAGTTTTTCATGTTATGTCTTGTGGTATCTCTAAGAATGTAAATATTGAAAAATACTGTTTGCATCAGTGAAGTGAATGTAGTGAATTTAGTGAATGCTGATACAGAAGATACAATTTGAACCAAAAGTGAAGGATTGAATTAATTTCTCCTAATTTAGATACCCCCAGCCGAGCAAGCCTTGGATGTACCTGACTATACAGATTCTAGGGTGTCTAGCTCATATGTAAATGTCTGTGCTTTGGAATGTTTGATATTAGCTAGGATGAATGTTAGTCACAAAAGTCAGTTTTTCATATCCTTCTCACTTTTCTGCCATGTATCACAGTCTTCTTAACACTTTATCCTTTGGCTGTTCGGAGGTACTGGGAAACTGACAGCTCCTGAGAAAACAGCCTCTTGAATGGATCTGGCTTGTGCTGGCTCTCAGCCCAGTGTGGAGTCCCAGAGAGAGTCAAAATTGCCACAACACTAAAGGAAGAGATAAACAAGTAGACTGTGGATAGTCAAATGGGAAAAAGAGGACAGCATGTCAACAAGGATGAAATGGCATGAGTGTTACAACCATGCTAGTAGTAGAAAGCAGTAGAAAAGAAAAAAAATCTGCGCTGAGGCTAGAGGTACAAAAATATCTGCAGGATGTTTGTGAACCAGAGGAGGAGACTGGTCAATACGGGTCTGGGGTTTTTTTGTTTGGTTGGGTTGCATATAGATAGAGGCCTCTGCAATGCTTTTGGAGAGAATTTCAATTGCTTCAGATTATGAGATAGAGGAAATCATACTGTCATTGAGAGAACATTGAAATCCTTCCCTTTTTGCAAGATTCCTGTCATAGTTTCATTGTATGCAAATTGGCCTGAAGGAAAGCCAAGGCCGAGGTGCCAGATGGGGTCTAAATGTTATGATAGAGATGGTTTACAGAAGTTCCAGTGAATCGAGTAGTACTAGAGATGCATGGTCCAATCACACTCTTGAATTCCAGGCAGTTCTGTGAGGCTGTGTGCTGCACAAATCATACAGCTGCGATGTACAGGAACAGGTCTAAACCAGATTGCAGCAGTTTTACTGTTTAAAAATGCTGAATATTGGCTGTCACTGTTCTCCTGGAATGCTAACTCTTCAGATGTGAAACTAAGTGAGATTTAGCTTGGAGCTTCATTCTTTTATTAGAGACCTAAGACTAAAAGGAAGACTGTGAAAAATCTTTCCACTCATGACTGCAATGAATTCCTCTGATTTACGTATTAATAAAGAATGCCATGAATTAGCAAAACTCTTTTCCCCTGCTGCTCTGTTGTAGCAGAACAGAGGATGTGAGTGTAGTATGGAGTAAATGCTAATTTTTCCATGCTCAATTAGAGTTAAAAATTGTTTTTCAAAAATGCTGAGCATCTAGAACTCCAGCTGATTTTAAACGTGAAAAATTTGGGATAAAAAGTCGTATCTCAAATCACAACCAAGGACAAGTTAATTTGGCTGGTTATGCTGATTGCCTTCCCGAGAAAGGCATAGCACAAATTATTTCCTCTGACATTCATAGCTTATTAAAGATTTATCTATGTTTTGCACTCCTAACTGAAATCACCATGTAAAAACACTATAAATGGGAGCAGCAAATGTTTGAAATCAAGCTCGGTCTTTCTGAACTTGGGACTCAGAAAATCAATGAACTGTAAAGAAAAAATAGATCATTTTACATGTGGACCCTAAAACAGATGCAAAACATTAACTTTCTGAACAAACCATTCTGTGGTCATTTTCCACATAAATAAATTGTTAGAAAATTTGCAAGCCATGCACAGGTTGTCTAGTTCTCTTACCTGAATGTATATCAGATAGGCAACTGCTAATGCATCAAGTGTATGCAATGCTTTCAAGGGAAGACCAAAAAAATGATCCAAAAGATTGTTCACTCTGGGTGGTCCAAGATATTTTTTTCCTTAAATGACAAACAAAATAAGGCAAAGGCAATAGACCAGCAAATCAGGGTTCTTATTGCTGAGACAGATAAGAGTTTCCAAGAGAATGCTATGTGGCACATGCTTCTGCAGAGCATAAGCCTGCCCATGAACCCTGTTTTAAAAGCATCAGTTTAGCCTGCACTATTCTGATTCTCAGAGCCTGTAAGAAAGTGCATGTCCCCATCTGACCCCTGATTCTTACACATACATGAGGCCTTCCACACACTGGACATTTCCTGAGGGATTTTGGAACAAGTTCATACAATCTTCATAGAATGGCCTGGGTTGGAAGGGACCTTAAAGATTATCTAGTGCCAACCCCCTTGCCTTAGGCAGGGACGCCTTCCACTAGACCAGGTTGCTCAGCCCCGCATCTAACTGGTCTTGAGCACTTCCAGGGATGGGGCATCTACAGCTTCTCTGGACAACCTGTTCCAGTGCCTCACAACCCCAGCTGTAAAGAATTTATTCCTAATATGTGATCTAAACCTACTCTCTTTCAGTTTGAAGCCATTCCCCCTTGTACATGCCCTTGCAAAAAGTTTCTGTCTGTCTTTTTGTATTCTCCGTTCAGATACCATAAGGCCACAATTGGGTCAACCACAATTAGTTCTTTGTGCCGGATTTTCAGAAATTGCCCTGTTGGGCTGAGAGGAAATTGATAGTTTTCCTGTAAGGCTATAATGGTGCTGATTTCTATATGGGTGAAATCTCATCTCGTTTCCATGTTCATCTTTCTTTTTCCCCTTTCCCCATGTGCACGTGTGCAGACATCCACACACACACAAACAGGACATGGTGTGAGGAGATGTGGAATGTGCTTCTTCCAGTACACATGTGCCTCTTCCACATTATGGGAGCTGTGAGGTGGGCAGTGGAGTACATGCTATATCTTGGTGTGGGCACACCAGATGAAGTCTCTGAAAGCTGCATCCCATCTTGGGATCCCTGTTGTAAGACTTGCAGGGTCCTCCAGCACAGGGCCTTGGGCTTAAAGCCATCCTTTATCTCAAGCAGGCCAAAGCATATGTGAGCCTAATTTTTGCCAAAGCTAACCCTTCTTTTCTACATGAATGCAGCAAGTGGCCGATCCAGGCAGGATGCTCTGCCCTAGGTGTGAGAAGGTCCTGTGGTTTCCCATTTCTCTGCTACTGTGCCTCAGCTGAGCACTGTGGACATGAAATCTCTCTGGTTGGATGGTAAAACTGGAAGCACAGAGAAGCGATAAGGAACAATGCAAGCGGATTCAAAAGGGATTTGGATCATTTACTTGATGAGCCAGCAGATGGCAAATGCTGCTTGGTGTAGAAAATGAAAAGTAATTAGTCTGGGAACAAAGAGCAAATGTAGGGAATGGGTGTTACATTCAACACACTGATCAGAGACAGAAAGGGGTTACTGTGGAAAAAAAAGCACATAGGAAACGTCACTTCAGTGCACAGCTGCAATAAAAAAGGCAAACAAGACACTAGACCGACGGAACAGTGAGCTATAATGCACCACCAAAGAGGCAATACAGGCCTGTGGAAGATGGTTATTAGGCCCCAGACTACTGCATGGAGCATGGGTCACTGTCTCAGGAAGGTTATGTTTGGAGAAAGGTGCATTATAAGGCAACTGAACTCTTAATGGTTTCAGTGTTTTCAGTTCTGAGGCAGAGTTAAGAGGCTTATTCTGAGGGGTCAAAGAGACCTTAAAGAGATTTTAAAATTACAGTAAAGATCAGTACAGATACAAGAAAATACTTGTAGTAATACAAGATTATAAAAATTAAGGAAGTGGTACTGAGTACAGAGCAGAAACTTCACAAAGTGCTGCACAAGAAAAGGACAGTTACCTTCTGACTCCATTGAGTTGGCTAAGGTGAAATACAGCTTCAGGAAAGCATAACTCAGTCAAGTGAATGATGCACAATTACAGCACTTGAAACTGTCCTGTGGAACAAGCAGGAGGACAATAAAGACACAGATAAAAGTAGGAAAATTGTTGAGAGGAAGAATCCCTCCCCAAGGTTTCAGGGTTTTTATTTGGATTCTGTTTGTACAGATTCCTAAATTGTACCTATCTGCCTGCTAATAGAATGAACAACCTTTGCATGCAAGCCATACTGAATGTGGGTTTCCCCAAACCACATTCAAATAGGAGGAAAGGGTAGGGGGAAGGTAAATGTTGTCCCATCTTTTTTCAGGGCTAGCTTCAGGTCTAGTTAAGATAGAGATTGTTGGGCTACTACTTAGGAAGAGTTGGGACAGCAACAGGCTGAATTTGAGGTCAACATGTAGTTTACCAGGCTAGGGAAGGAGGGGAAAACTGCAAACAGGTATACCTGCAAAAGGAGATGTAAGCACTAAAACTGCAATTAAATAGGTTTCAGGTGCCTATGCCTATCTAGGAAACTACCTATGCCTAGAGTGTTTGTTGCAGTCACTCAGACTGCCTGCAGCATGAGGGGTTCAGGATGGATTGATTGACTACCCCGTGCTGGAACCAGTCTCTGAGGATAGCGTGGTTTGAAAATTCCTTCAGATATCTTGCTATTAGCTAGTTTAGGTCTCATCCCTGCCCCAGGGAAATATTATTGGCCCCCTGCTACATGGCAAAGGATGATTGGATAACTTTGAGATACCTCTTTCTCTTTGGGGGACTTTTAAGTTTGTGCACGGGGGGACAAGGGGCCTTCTGCCTAGCTCCCTTTGGGACTGTCTGCCCCCTGGGGGCAGAGAGAATACACCTGGAATAAAGCTACAAGAATTCCACTCTCTCGTCTCTTTGGCTTCGCTTAATGGCTCGTTAACCTTGC
Organism: Rhipidura dahli; assembly: GCA_013399225.1. NCBI lineage: Eukaryota > Metazoa > Chordata > Aves > Passeriformes > Rhipiduridae > Rhipidura > Rhipidura dahli. The sequence continues at coordinate 2,351,520 of VXAC01003061.1, read as the reverse complement.
CGGGTCAACACGCCACAGTCCCCAACTCCGGTGCTGTCTTGTGTAGTTGGCGGTTGCGGGAACGCATCCCTCCGTGCACGCTCCAAGCCCGAGAGAACCCAGCAAGGGAACTGGATCAGAACCGGCCGAGCTAGCAACACGTGGTTGTGCAGGCATTAGAGAGGCACTTGAAGGAAATTTACTGACATGTGCTGTGGTGCAAATACAGAACTGCTGCCACTGCAGCAGGAGTTGGATGGAGCCCATATCTCCTGCTTAGACCTGAGATCCTGAAGCTGGTAGATACGGTTTAGAACATACAGATTAACTATATGCACATGACAGGAAGCCTGCGCTCCTTCCATTTAGCATCATGGCCAGAGAAGAGAGTGTATCACTTCTATTTGGAGTATATTGTCAGGAAATTGGAGGTTCATATGCACAAGCCTCCCAACAGAGAGCTTATGACTGGATTAAGCTTAGGTCCTGGTCAAGTTTTTCCTCTTTTGTAAGAAGGAATGCAAGAGAGTGAAAAGGAGCTGACAAGACTGAGTTCATCTCTGGGGTGAGGTGAGGGAGGTAGTGAATGCTGTTGCTCCATGTCTACAAGGCTGCAGCTACACAGTTGTAGCCCCACTATGATAAAGGAAATTGAGATAAAAACACCTTGTGCTGATTAACTACCATTAATGTAGTGCCATGGATGTATCACTAGTGAAAAAGAGGGTTTTAATTTGCTGACATTATTGCAGCTACACAAAGCTATTCAGTGCCTCTAAAGCTTATGTGGAAGTGGGAATATAGAAATTGTGTAGTTCATGTAGACTGATGTTCTGGCCTAAAGGGAAGAGCATCAACTTCTTGCAAAGAAGATAGAAGGACTTCTGAGAAAGATGTGGAATAATCTACCCTTACAGAAACCTAATTTTAATTCTCCCGTAGTCAGGTACTGGCGTAAATTCTGAAAGCCTGTCTTTTTACTTTTTCCAAAGTTTAGCATAATTGTTCTGACTGGATATTCCTGTGATCCATATAGTCATCCAATCCTTCTTTGAATCCTGCACAGTTCTTGACCTCAGTGCTTCCTGTGGTGATTATCTTCCATTGTCCAATTACACATTATGTGAAAGAGAGTTTCATTTGATCAGCTTTGAATACATGAGGTCTTCATTTCATTGTATGTTCCTTTATTCTTGTGTTATGCAGCAAGTTAGAGAGAAATGTCAGATATTACTTCTCTAGAGTATTTGGTATTTTATCTTTCTGTGTGCCTTCCTATCTCCCTCTTTTCTGGGATAAACAAATCTCATTTCTTTCAATCTCTTCTGGTAATAGTCTCTGCCTCTACCATTACACCCTCTGGCCCCCAACTCGCTCATTCTCATTCTTACTCTCTGACCTCTGCTTGTCTCTGCAAGATCTTCTAGAGCTTGGGAAAGGGCATGGACAGTATGCCAGAGGAGAATTCAGTACTGTCTGAGTAGCCGAACATCTTGTTAGCTGTTTGGGTTGCAGCTGTACCCTGATCAAATGTCTTGGTTGAGCTGTCTGTACTGTTTTTTAGACAGCTGGTGCTGAGCTCATCACCTCAGACCTTAATTACTATAACCAGCTCCTCTCTGGCATCTCTAACATTCATGCTCTCTCATTTCATTTGGCAGGTATCTTGCCACCCAGGAAGACTGCATTATCCAATAACCTGACCTTGTCTCCCCTTCCTAAATCCTTTTTTCTACCACTTCAAGAAGAAAGGTCTTACCCTTAGTTGAGAAAGCCTTTTCAATGCTTCCTTTTGCTATCTGCCTGGATTTATGCCATCCTTAAGCTATTTATGACTTCCTTTTCATGTATTAGTAATCTTGACATGCATTGCCCCCACTGTCCATGCCGTCTCCACAGTAAGAGCTTTTCCGTGCCAATCTACAAGATCTCTTATTATTACCTCTTTGTAGTCATTCAGGTCATCCTAAAAATCTAGTTTTCTGGTAATACATCCAAGATGCAGTGAAGGGTAGTAAGGCAGAGTCATCTGAAATTCCACGGTATGCCTGTAATATGTATCTAGGTCTGAAAGCACGAGGAGCACAATGAAGGCGGAGTTCCCCTTGATATTTAGCAGGAGGTGTATCCCTTCCAACCCACTCAACCCAGGTTGGTACGTGAAGCTGTAGCTCAGTCAAAGCCGGTTTGTGTCTTCCGTGTCAAAAGAACCACAACTACTTCACCTTATATGTGTTTGCCTGTATGTGCTAAATGCTCTGGTTTTGAGGCACTAATTTTCTGGCTGTGCTTTCTTGCTTTTAGGAATTGCTCCTTGGAAAGTCACAGATAATTCATGAAGCATTAGACAGTGACCTCCAGGGCTGTCAGAGGAACCAGGCACTAAAATGCATCTCAGTTAAATAGATTATCTTCCTGTCCTATTATGACTCAGTGCAGAAAGCTTTCTTAGAATTCTGGAGTTGAAGGTGTCTCTCCCATGCAACTCTTGTGGGCTGTGATTTTTATATGGGAGCCCTGTTTGCATAGTTCTGTCTTCTACAACTAAAACTCCAGACATTCTGGAAGCAGAAAAAGGAATTGACTTTTGAGTGTTTCTTATTTTTTGAGCCTACTTCATACTGCAATGCTGTTTTGCTGCATTGGCTGAATAAGCCAAGTTGTCTTTCATTTTAATATGTAATTTTGGAGATGAATAAGTTCTCAGAGGTAGGAAGTTGTGAGTGAATTGGAAGATCACTGAATGATGTTCAGGAGTAATCTGAAGAATATGATCTGGGAAAGTGCCACTGAGGGGATTCAGTGCTGAGGTTGGGATACTTTGTGCTGAAATCCACAAAGCTTTTGTTTCTGCGATCTTGTTCAGAAAGGAGCTGTAGTGGAATTAGGATCTGCCCAGGTTATTTTAGAGAGGGCAACTAGGATGGTGGACAAGTTGCAACACTACATAAAATTAGGAAGACACCAGTTAGTGTAATCTTTTTCTTACTTTAATAATAATTTAATAAATGTAATGCAATCCAAATGTTATCTCTTCATTATGAGCCAGTTGTGCCTGACCCATATGTTTTAAATTGGCACTGCTAAAGTGAATGGAAAGGTGAATAGAACAGCTGAGCTGAAGAAGCAAACCCAGTTGGGTCGCTTCTGTTTCTTTAGTGTAAAATTTTCAGAAAGCATGCACGATAAAGGTATAATCAAAAGAGAATTTTGGATTGCTTTCAGGGTTCCAACTGCCTTCCATCTTCTCAAAGCACCTATTCATGCTTTTACAGGAGCTTTATGAAAGCATGTGCAATAGGTATCAATTTACCCTGTCTTATGCTTGGAAACAGACAGGATAGCTTTATCCTCTGCTTGTGGCTTTGTCTGGATGATGATGAGTTTTGTGAGTCTGATCTAGAGCAGCCAATACAAAATAAGATTTTTGTGTACACCTCATTTACAGCATTTAGGTTTAAATCCTCCGTTCTTGCAGTGTTTTAACTCAAATAACTTCATACACAGCAAAGAACACCTTATTTTGATTAGAAAGTATTAGCTCAAGCTAGTTAGAGGATATTTAAATTTCTCGATATTTAAAGATTTCTAGATATTTAAATAATATTATAATTTCTAGATATTTTAAATATTTCTAGATATTTAAATTTCTCCCTGGTCAAAATTTATGTTCTGATGTCTGCCTCATCTAAACCTCTGTTTAAGCTTTTATTCCATTCTGCATCATGAAGAGACCTATAAAAACAATCCACTGAATCCAGACTTACCAGGTTGCAGTGACTTGCAGAAGCAATGTATTGTTTATATTTTGTGTCCTAGAGGTTTAAAGAACTTTCATCACTCTTAGCTTCCTCTTTTTTTCTGGTTCATCAGTGAGTTTAGGATGCCACTAAGTACTACTCTATTAATCACATTAAATGACCATTAAGCCTAGTTAATTTTTTTCTGCTGCTGCTAGTATTAGACGTGCAAGAATGACCTAAAGATGGATCACAATTGGTGTGGTGGAACAGATCTCAGACCCTTGGCAGAGAGTGTACTGTGGCTGGTGTTGGGACTGTGGAGCCTGTCTTGGGGGCGTGAGTTTCTGCTGATTTGATTTTCTGTGGTCGTTTTTCAAACACCAGAATTAATTACAAATAAATACTTGATCCCAACGGGCAGCTCAGAGTGGGGTCTTTTCCTGAGAGAGGGCCTGTTTATATTAATGCTTGCTTTCAGATTGAAACAAAAAACCTGCTGTATTGGCCAGCAAAGAAAACCCCAGAACAAAACCCTCCAACCTGGAACTGTTGCCTGGCTCACTCATTTCCTAAGAGGTTTCCTTGGTACCCTGAAGAATACCTATAGGAATCTACTTTTCTAATGTAGGTGGAAGGTGTTTTCTGGGGCCCTGCATCAGGTGCTGATTATTTAGAAGGGAGTGGAGATTATTGCCCAGCTTAGGCACTGCTGCCTCCCTGGGTCCAGGAGCTCTTCCCTCAAGTGAAGGTTCATCCAAGTCATCCAGATCCCAGGCACCTGAAAGGATTTGTCTTCTAACAATGTCTAAACCATTAAGTAGACATGGCTGCAAAAGCTTGCTTTCAGAAGTATTTTTTGAGAAGCATGACACCAGTGAGAGGGCTGGGGATTTTTCTCAGGGAAATCATTTAAAGAGGGGTTCCCTTTCTCCAGTGACTTTCCAAAATGGATATACTCCTTGTGCTTAGTGTTCATTCTCCTGCTTACCTGCTAGGATTTGTAAATCATGAGCAGTCTATAGCACTGTGTGACTGATACATTTTTTTCTAGGGAGCAGGAAAAAAAAGAAAAAGAAAGATCTGTATCTGTAGCACTGTGTTCCCTATTATTTTAAACTCCTTGTAGGCACATGTGCTCTCAAGTCACAGTTCCTGACATATGTAACCTTAGCTTCTTATAGCTGATTTGTAATACTGGTGTTTGAAAAATGACTACAGAATGTCAAATCAGTTCAAATTCACACTGTCAGGAGTTGCATAAATGGTCCTAGGAGACACTGTAACAGTACATCTCTACTGATTTGTAATTCCTCATAGGACGGGAGGTTTCAAGCTAATAATCTCTATCCAGGCAGTTGAGTGGCCTGGTATTCATTTCAAGGAACATCAAGATGTGCTGCTGGTTCCTATTTTTAAATTAAAGAAAATGTAAGAATCACATTATGATGAATGTGAGCTTGTTGCAAATTTGGAAGTATGATGACAGAGCCTGCATTTCAGCAGGACTTACTGCAATATTTCCTTTTGTGTTTTGTCTTGAGGGCTTGCATGTTCAGTGAAGAAGATCACATACTATTTTATTTCAGAAGAGCAAATACTACTGTCTGTGCATACTTTCCTCAAATTAGGAGCAGAAACTCCCCTAAAATGCAAAATTTCCCCCCTGTTTTTTTTTTTTTTTTCTGTATGACTTTGCAGTTGGCATTGATGCCATTCAAAATGAAGCACTGGGGCAGAATTTTTAGCAAATAGGAGTCAAAGAGCTGTGGTAAATTCTTCACTGCTTTGTGTCTTTAAATCAAGATTGGGTGCCTTAATAAAAGGTTAGGCTTCTCTTCATTAAGTTATTAGCCTTTCATAAAGCAGTCCCTTGATTAAATGTTATGGCCTGTGTTTTCCTGGGAAGTAAGACTAGATCACTGTAATGGGCCCTCCAGGTCTTTAGCTCAGTGGTACCTAATTTCTTTCCTGACCTTGAATTACACTGAGAAGAGGAAGTTTAAGAAGAACAAGTCAGGAAGTAAAATTCTGCATGAATATTTTGCAGGATTACCAGCCAAGCACTGAGGTGTTCAGAGGGAGAAACAGTGCTAAAACAAAGAGCTCCATTAACTGGCAGAAGTTAGTGAACCTGTGTCTGGTGTGCAGGACTGAACCAGCATTGGTGTGGGCGATAGCAGTGGGCTCACTCGGTGGGCTTGGAAACACAGCTATGTGGAACTGTCCCTGTGCATGGTTCATCAGATCCTCAGCTGCTGCAGGCCGTGCCTGGGGAAGTGGTCTCCTGTCCTTCAATGCTGCAGGCAGAGCCTGGGGAGACTGTTCTTTGCCTGTTTTCCTGTCCCAACAGCAGTCTCCCAGCAGTGATCAGGAGCAGCAATGCCGTGTGTCAGCCCACCATGAGTCATATTCACTTCCTGAAATCCATTCTCCAGCCTCAGTAGCCAAAGCTCTCTGTTTATGTGCTTCAGCTTGTGATGGTTACAGTCCATTGAATGCACAGGTTTGTGTATGGTGGTGACTCATCAAAGTGCAGAATATTGTTTGGTCAATTTTTCTGTGCTGCACCTGAGATATTCAGCCAGTACCTGCCATGGCTGTCAGATGCTGCCTGGAAATATATGTCTTCCCCAGTAAGAAGTAGGAAAATGTCCAGGCCCTGACTCCACAGGCATTGATAGAGCAGGAAAGAACTGCAGGACTCTACCACTTGCAAAATGGCCATGTCAAAACAGCAGCATTTATGTTTTGGCCTAGGTATGAAATGAGTGCTCCTAAGAGATAGCAATCCTGTGTGGGAAGAAGCCATAGGAATTGGGAAGTAGTTGGTAAACGTGTGTGTCTGTGAGGGCAGGGGAAGGCAGGCTGGAGAGTGGCTTCTTGTGGTTTTATTCTAATAGTGGCTGTAAATTGTGAACTGCAACTGCTGAAGTCATGGCTGCTTTGGCACTACTTACAGATGTTACTGGTCCTAAGTATGGGGCTTGTTTCCTACATTTGCATAAAGAAAAGCTTGGATTGGTGATGTGCTCATCCGGTGCCTCACCAAAATGTAACAGCAATTGCTCTCTGTTTCCTAGAGAGCCGCCTCTTTTGACATCTTTGGTTCTGCCAGACAGCCCAGTTAAAACTGGTGTCTTGCTAATGAGATTTGCTGTAATGAAAGAGCCTTTCCTCCTTCCTTGCACGAAGCTTTCATGAGCTTCCTTTGTACACCCACGAAGGAAGTGTGGATGAGGGCAGGTGACTTAGGCAGGAGCACAGGTGACTGTGATGAGATTCAAGAGCTGTAACACAGAACCAGCTAATTGCTTCCCTTGGAAAAAGTTTTAAGAAAGAGACAGATGAGGCATAATTGAGACAGAAGGATGTTGATTTCATGGTTTATTGTCACATTAAAAAAGTAATATTACTGATGAATTAATATTTGCTTTTTAATATAAAAGTGCTTATTCTTACAAATCCTTAAGGCTCATTCTGTTTCATTACAGTAGGATTTTTCACCATCCCAGAAACTGTGCTACATGAGTTTTACATGAACTGTGGACATAGCAAAATCTCCCAACAGTAAAACAAGTAATCGATAATTTCATTGCCTTTGTATGCATTATCCTGTTTAATTGTGTAACATAATTTAACATGAAAATAAACAAAAACAACATTTTCTTCTATTTTCTAGTTTGGTTTGGAACTGATCCCCAGAATATTTCTATTTTTCTTCAGCAAATGGAACAAATACAATTGGTTTCAAATCCCAATTTTTTACTCGTACAGCAGCAGGGAAGGAGTGAGACAGAGGAGCACTACAGATGTAGCATTTACCCTAGGTTGCTTACGAAAGAGGGAAGGACTGACTACAAAGCATGAGTACTGTTTATATGCCATATATTTATTTTTGTGATGTCCCTATGTTGTACTTAGGTAAATCTCCCACTGAAGCCAATATGAGTTTTGCCTGAGGAAGGAATGAGACCAGAGCTCTCGCGGGGGACATTTTACATTAAGACGTTTATTATATTTTTGTCTCACAATGGAAGAATGAAACAAGTGGAAGTTACTAAAGCTCTTGTTCATATTGATCACAAGTGGAATATGATTTCTGGCATATACTATGATACACAGATAAGAGTATACCATATTTATTTGTAATCATAACCAGAGCTATATTAGTTGGATGGGCAGTGAATTTGCTATTTCTACTTAAATTTTAGATATTTATTTATTGTAAAAACATTTTTTTTTCAATAATTGGGTCAAAATGCAGCAAATAAAAAAATACCTAATGCAAAAGATAAAAATAATTTAAAGTATTCTGGAGCAAGGGGGGAAATGCTAACCAATCTAATAAATAAGGCAGTTTAAAGCATTTGTGACTGCTACTGTGATATATGTACATACTTTACAGCATAAATTACTGTACAGAATACTCCATTTATTAACCTGTGTAAACAATATTGCCTGCTGTATGGGAACATTTTGTGGGATTATGGTCAGCGGAAAGACAAACTGCTGCAGCAGGGTGGGGGAGGCCTCGGGTAGCACATCCTCAGAGAGGAACATGAGCGTTATTTTATGAGCTGCAAACAAAGCCATCTTGACTCAAATAATTTTACAAAAAATCCACTGATGTTTGTCACTATAAACAAAATATGGAAATGAACCTCTGTGGTTTGTTACAAAAATAATTCTAGTCATAAACTGGTCTCTGCACATCCCACCTGGCCAGGGAACCTCACTCAGGAGTTTGCTGTGTGAAAAGGGAGATGGGGAAGAGTTGCAGTGTGCCAGTACCTTGTTGTGTGCTTTTTGCACTGCCAGTCAACAGCTGATCCCATACTGGGAGTGCCGCACTGCCTTTTCAGCCACTGGTGCTATATGCAGCATGGGAAATGGGGAGGAAACCCTCTAATTGTTGCAACTGGCAGGAGAAGTAATGACAAATGTAAGCCTCCTGCTATTTTGCCCACCTTGTACTGTCTTCCCCACCCATTTGTTTCCATCACCCACCCAACAGTTGTGGTTTGGTTTTGACTTCTGCATGATGGCAGCTCCACGGAGAGTCTCTGTAGGATGCCTACTGCAACATGGCACTGGTCAATAGACACCACTGCAGTCCAGGTTTCCATAAATAATATGCCCAGGAAGGCAGGGAGTTGCCAAAAGCAGTAAGTATGTATGTGCAGCCATGAATTGTTACTCTGGCTATTGTCTCCATGTGCCATGGTCAGCACGGAACAATGCCCCTGCAGAGGAGGACCAGAGATTAGCCTTGGGCTGCCCAGAGAGCAGTTCTCACACCGCCTGGCTCCTCTGCTTTGGCTCCTGCCCTTCCTGTTGCCATGGAGAGAGACAATGGCACTGCAAGCCCACCTAGACCTGGCTGCTCTGGAGCTCCCAACACAGCACTGCTCTTTCTGCCTCCACCAACAGCAGGGGAAGCCAGCCCTAGGAGCTGCTGCAGGACTACTGGTCTGCTGGCAGGTCACAAGTTTTAGGCGTCCCTGTGTGGCCTATGGGCCGTTCATCATGAATAAAATTGCCGTTTTCACATAATGAATTGAAAACTGCTGTTGAATTTCCATTAAAAAGTGTAATACTGGCCTCATTTAGGCTCACAGCCAATCTCATCTCTTTCATCATCTACAGAAAAACTTTCTCATTGTTTAAAGGAGGCCAGCTCTACTTCCAGGCAACATTTGGAAAAAGTGCCTGCAAGTGTTTAGTAAACTGTAAAATGTATTTTCTTGATATTTCAGTAATCTTAATAGAAGAAAGATGCACATTCAATTCTCAAGGATCTACTTTGGATTTAGGCCTAGTGAATTAAGAGAGTGGTCAAGAGGTGGTCCAAGTCTGAAACATATGCTTGAAACATCTGAGAAATAAATGTACTTACCACATAACTATTTTCCTGCATATATGCTCCCTCCCAACATGATCTCAGCCCCATCCTGCCTCAGTGCATCTTCAGATATTTACCAGTTTTCATCAGGCATTCTTGGTAGCAACAGGTATGACCATAAACCTGGGATGGGATTTATACCACCTCTGTATCTGAGCTCATCACCTAAACACCCTTTGTAGCCAGTGGAGAGAAACAGGCATTTCTTGGGTGTGATTCCTTGTACTAATTTTAGACCTTCAGTATGAGATGAGGTGACTTCCAACTTCTGTGTTTAACTCAGAACTTTTTTTCTCTGTCATTCTACGTTCTTTTCTTGTTTAACCCCAGTGAATTTTTGTGAGGCTGACTGTGTATCCTCCATGGCCCAAAGAAGGTCATTGTACAGGTGAGATCACCAGCTCGTGCTGGTTCTACTGCAGGGCTATGAAGTGGCAAAGCTCACTCAAGTGGGTTGGTAGCACAGTCAGGCCAGGCCATTGGCCCAGGAGATGCTGCTGGTACCCCTCCAGCTTCACTGCTGTTTCATACAAGGTGTTTGAGTCACCTTTGTAAGAGCTTTTGGTCTCCAGATTACTGATCCCTCCCATTTGCCTTTCCCTGCAGAGGAGAAGAGCTGTCAAAAACTGTGAATGGAGTCATTAGCACTCACTGTCCTTCCTCAGGAGGAAACTGAATTCTCTTGCTAGAAATAATGGGAGAAGGTGGGTGCCAGTCCCACAGGTGGGGTGGGAATGAGAAGAAAGCAGAAAGATCCTGAACTGCTTGGAGCAGCTCTGCATTGCCTTTCACCTTTTTCCTGTGACCGGTTTCAACGCTATCTTGTCCTGCATGTCACAAGCCCAGGCTGGGAGATGGAGTTGAGGAGGAAAATGTCTAGAACTGCAGGAAGACCTCCAAAGGGACCTTGGCATCCAGAGGGACCTTGAGAGAGATAGGACCCATGTGAATCTCATGAGGCCAAACAAGGTCAATTACAAGTTCCTGTACCTGTGTTTGTCCAAGCCCCAGTATCAATACAGATGAGGGATGTACTACTGATTGAGAGCAGTCCTGCTGAGAAGGACCTGGGGCTGCTGGTGGATGAGAGGCTGGACATGAGCCACCAATGTGCCCTTGCAGCCCGGAAAGCCAAAAAAGCACCACCAGCTGGTCGAGGGAGGTGATTCTGCCTTCTACTCTGCTGCTGTGAGACCCCACCCGGAGTGCTGTGTCCAGCTCTAGGGTTCCCAGTACAGGAAGGACATGGACCTGTTGGAGCACTTTCAGAGGAGGCCATGAAGATGGTCAGAGGAATGGGGCACCTATCCTATTAAGACAGGCTGACAGAGCTGGAGTTCATCCTGAAGAAGAGCGGGTTCTGGGGAGATCTTACTGTGGTCTTTTTGTACAAAAAGGGGGTTCATAAGAAAGATGGAGAAAACCTTACTAGGGCCTGTAGTGACAAGACAAGGGGCAACAGTTTTCAACTGAAAGAAGGTAACTTTAGATTAGGTCTAAGGAAGAAATTCTTTATTGTGAGTGTGGTGAGACATAGGAACAGGTTGCCCAGAGAAGGTGTGGATGCCTCATCCCTGGAAGTGTTCAAGGCCAGACTGGATGAGACTTTCAACAAGCTGGTCTAGTGAAAGGTGTCCCTGCCCATGGCAGTGAGGTTGGAACTAGGTGATCTTCAAGGTCCCTTCCAACCCAAACCCTTCTACGATTCTATGATAAACCTAAACTGCAAATGAAAATATGCTTTTTAAAATAGAGATATATTCCAAAATTGAAGTGACAAAAAGAATAAGAAGGGCCTGTCCTTTGGTAAATGCTATCTATGTCTAGCTTGTTCCCACAGGAAATATTTTGTTTCGTGTCTGTTGACAGGGTGAGAATTTTGTATGTAAGAATGCCAAGTGGAAGAGAAAAGAATAACTAGTGCTAAGAAAGGACTTGTTAGTATTGACTGAATAACATGAACCACGTTAGAAAAGTTAGAGGTTTGTTGTTTTGACTGCTGTTCAGTACTTGGTGAAGTGCTTTATTGGTAACTTCTAGGGGTAATGTGTCAGAACAGAGCTGGAAGTTTGCCCTGGGGATACTGGTTAACAGTGGTGTGATTTGGGAAGGTCACTCCCTGAATACTGTGTTTCCAACGTTATCTCCAGCTTCCCAATTTGGTTACTGATAATGTGCATCAAAATCAGACACATATTTTGTCATGAGAGACTTTTAAAAAAATTTTGTTGTTAAGCAACTAGTTCTCTGCAATGCACCATTCTAACAGAAAATTTCCACTGATTTGAAGTTATCTGAAGCTGGTTTTGGAATAACAAATTATTTGAACACTTCTGGGGCTGTTTTGAGGAACATTGCACAAATTTCTTCTGCAGAAATATAAAGTGACTGAAAGGCATAAAAAGATTTGAAATTCTTAGGATGGCCATGCAGCACTTTGTCAATCTATGCTGTCTGTCCCATTATGTACTGCTGTGATTCTTGCTCTCTGCCAGGATCAAAGTCATAGATACTCTGGGAATGGCAATTTCACCTAGGCTGTGACTCCCCTCGGTGCTAAGCACAAATTTTATACACCCTGGTGCTTACACCAAGAGCTTACATGGTATTTATGGATTTTGAGGGTCTTGTAGCTCTGGACTCAGGGGTGAAATTTATCCAGTATACTTAGCAGCTTTTTCCATAGCTCTTCAACAGCACTTTCCTTCTGAGGATACAAAGTGATTTGCAAACATTAATTAATTCTCATAAAGCCCTATGAGGCAGATAAATGTTAAGTATCCCTGTATTAGTACATATGAGAAACATGAGACCTGAGTGCCTTATCATTCATGCTGTTCACTGTATTTGGTCCCAAAAACAACTAAGTGCTGTAGGACAGAGGAAATCCCCTTTTGCCCCTAATACTGCTGTTTTCCTTGGACCCCCTGGAATTCTTTGAGGGCAGCAGGGATAAGGCTGGGCTTCAAGCTGCAGTGTGTGAGATTCAAGCTACACAAATTGCAAAAGTGAGCAGCTGGTGTGGGGGGCAAAAGCCAGGCCCTTCATGCAACCTGTGGGTTACTTGCTCCATGTTCCAGCACCCCATTTGAAAGGTAGCCTGGGCTGCCAAAGTAGGAAGCACCCCTCAAAGTCAGGCAGATTTGTGGGCTACCAAGAGCAATAGGGCCATACCGCAAGTGGAGGCAAAGGAATTACCTGAAGAAATAGCTCCAAGTGGATCCACCCATCTCACTGAGGAAAACTAGAGTCTTTTGAAAGACCAAGGGATGCTCTAAAACTTAGTGCTTTTCCTTCATGTAGCTTTAGTCAGGTTAGCACAAACAGGACCTAAAGTGACTTTCCCAGTTTGCTAATTAACCTGAAGAGCAATTTACAGCATTGTGACCAGTAACGCTGGAAATGGAGTCTTGGCCTTATTGAGGGCAAACAGCAGCTTTGTGAGACACAGTAAAGTAGCTAAATTTTCATGCTAACGATATTGGCTGAGAGACATTGTTCCACATTTTTTGAGACATACAAGACATAAGATCATCCATATCCTATTCTGAATGCATTCTGACAAATTTATCTATGGTTACATGCCTTCCCAGCCCTTGGTGCACAGCACGTAACCTAATGTAACAATTACCATTATGATACTGATCAGACCAACCAGACACTCTAAAGACATGAAAACTAGACTAATTCTTTAGTTTCGAACACAATGAGGTCAAATATGTGATGTAAATGATAACAAAAAGATACCAAAATGAGAGGCATGTTAGGTCTGTGCCAGAGAAACTTCTGTTGTTACTTTAACAAGTCTGTACACTTCAGGCATTATTTGTATTTCTATTGTGCCAGGAGATTTTATTCTTTAGTTTGAGGATTCTCCCTGAATGGGGGACGGAAATGTTGTCATTGCTGTGAACGAGAAACATTTCTTTCTGACATATTAAGCATTAAGAGGATTATGTAAAGACAAGGCATATTGCAGAAGGAGATGTTCTTAATATAGCTTTTACCATGAACCCATGACCTGCCAAAAATTTAGCAGAGTTAAAAAACCTATTGCTTTGACAAACTTTTCATTTTAAAAAATCGTCTTGTAAAAAGATCAAGGAATTCATCCACTGTTATTTACATAAAATTCAAACTTTCCTGCTTAAAATCATGAATCATTTAATGTCACATCTGCGGGATTTCTAGGCAGATGCCATTAATCCAAGTCATTTTGCAAATTCCAATTTCATTTGGATTAAAACCTACAATTAAGTCAGTGAATAGCATATACTGTACATGCATTAAGGCTGGTGACTACTAAAGTCTCTTGGGTAGATAAACTAAGTACAGCTTAGTCAGGCCTAAGTGTATGTCCTCATCTGGGCAAGAAAAGATATCCTGACATTTCAGATTTGAATCAGTAGCCATGGAAAATGGTTGAACATTTGTATTACAAAAGATACACTACGGCACAATCCCAAAGGTGCATTTCATATAAATTAATTAGTTACACAAATATTTTGATGACAGCTACTGCACTTTTGAGGTGATATGGCTGCTCAGTGATGAGTAATTGATGATCAATGGTAGGCCTAGTAATATCCTTCATGCTGACTTTTATTACTATTTAGATTTACAGTATTTACATATGTGTCTGTATCTACACTTAGGGCTTGATCCTCTTAATCTTCTTTACTGAAGGTCTTCTGTTCACTATAACCTCTTCTTTTGGAGCTCTGTGTTATTTGGACAAAAGAAATAGGCAAACAAGGGGTTTGGGTGTCCTGCCATGTGACAGGAAGGACTATGTCTGGCTTTGGACCACACTTGAACCTCTGCATATGCTTTGTTCTTGCCTGGCACTCATGCCACCATGCAATACTATAAAGGATTAAGGCCAAGGGCTCTGTATGATCTTGCTGTCTGTGAGGATCCTATTGGCTGTTCTGTATTTGTCATGTCCATCTGCAATACATGGCTCCTTTGAATCCATTCCCATTGCCATTTCAAGTCTTACTGATTCAGAAGCCTCTGTGTGTAAGCAAACCTCTTCCTCCAGGCATAATCCTTCTGGATTTGTACAGAATGACCTCTTACTTTTCCAAAATTGAACCTGAACGTTGCTATGGCTAAAGAAGCCTGCATGTTCCCAGACTTTTACAGTACACTAAAATCAGTCAGTGTCTTTCATGGAACTGCAAAGAAGGATAGTCTCCTCTGGTCCCATCCAAAACACACAGAGCATTTTGGACTCAGAGTGTGATATACCCAAGACTATTCAGGTTCTTAAAGTGGTGCTTATGCTTAACTGGACCAGACCTAAAGTCACATGCACTTTTGCAGACCAGGCCCTAAGATGATGAAATTACGTATTTGTTGTCACCATGCTACATTCAGTCATTCAATCAACAGCAACTCCATACAGCAAATAGCCTGCACAAAAGAGTATTCTAAATAACCCCTCTAAAATAGTACAGCTGCAAGAAACCCTATGGAGAGAAGGCCGAACCCCCTAATGCACTCATCCTGTTGCACCACTAGAAATTAAGGCTCAGTGTGCTCATCACACAACACAGATGATGCTAGCACAAAAACTAAAAACCAGTAAGATTTCCATGGAAGCAATTGGAATTTTAGCTGAAATAATTCAATATAAGAACAATGTACAGGAAAGGACAATCATCTACAAGAGATGTGTAGTACTTGGAAGTGTTACAACAGAACAGGATTAATTCTTGCATTTCATTGAAGTTTCTTGACATATTATATCCATACAAAGAGTTCATCACGATTAAGAAAAATATCCCAATCTTAGTAAAATAAACATGCTTCGAAGTTCCATATTTGAAACTCAAATGCCACATGTGCAATAAAACTAAACTCCATTTAAGGCAAGTAATACATGTTACTTCTAAAATTTCTCAACATTAAATATCAGAAAGGGCTCCCAACCCCCCAAACTTATCTGAAGATAAACATCATAGGCACCATCAAAGAAAACAGAAGCTAATCTAGCTGGAGTTTCACTTTCCTGATCTGAGGAGAAATCCTGCAGTACCTGCGTGTGGCATTGAAGCAGCTGACAGAATCCATTGCTACTAGTCTAGCAAATCCTGACAGACTTCCACATCCGGAGATCAGGCAAGTGATAAACAGAAAGGCACCGATCAAGTTCTCCACGATACTTGTGACGAAACAAATCGTGTTCCTTCTGGGGTGGGTGACAGCCAGGGCTAAGGGTGATGGCAGGACTCAGAGGTCATGTATTTTGTCATTTAAAGGCAAGTACGTGTTCTCTCCTAAAGCCAGCCACATGGTAACACTCGAGTCCATGCTAAGAGGTGACCACAGCCACAGGGATTCTCTTGGGGGGAAGTATCTGAGCACCGATGGGCACGTAAATATTGGCCCAGGATGGCTTGGGGCAGTTTCTTGGTAGCTGCTTCAGAGAACACAGTGAAAGCTCTGAGTCTGAGCAATAGCTGGGAGTTATGGTAAGCAGCCTCAGCAGAAAAATGCAGCTCTGTAGGGCTCAGTGTGCTCACAAGCCCACTCTTTACCATGGGGTACATGGAGTCTGTGCTACCAAAGACATATGTCTGAGAAATTGTGCCACACTGTTTGCTATCTTTTCTTCAAAATGCAGCTCTTCGAAAATGGGGGAGGAAAAAAAGGCAGCAAGGACCAATTAATCAACCATTTGTATCAGTGGCTACTTCCCCTTGTATCTTCTAATGAAAGTGTCTTTTGTACTCACATTTTTTTAAAATGTAAGCAAATTAGGTAAGAAAATAACAGTAAAAGGGTTCAACTAATGGCTCAGACAAGAACAGTCCTTTTAAAGTCACTGGAACTGCTGATTTGAGTAAAGGCAGCAAATCTGATTGCAAAAAAAAATATTTCCAATATAGAAACCCTCCCCCGCTAAATATGTGAAAACCACTGAAAATGAACAAAAATGCAGTGAGTGCAAGCACAATTGATATAAACTGGCCTTGACCTCATCTGACCCAAATTAAACTCCAGTTATTGTGGGATTAATTCTTCTGGCATGAAAAACACAGCCTGTCAAGAGGAATTGAAAACATCCCATAAATCAAGAAACGTTAAAGCCTAGTTGAGGATTATGCATGAAGAGTGAGAGGATTATGACAGGAAACAGTTCTTAGCCTGATGAGCAGCAAACTCAGCTTTCCAGATAAAGGAAATTGCATGTAATGCTCCCGTGCAGCCTGGAAGAAAATGCTGCAAGCTTCTGCTAGATGAAAAAGATATGAAAGTCAAAATCTGCAGGATGAAGCCTTTCCATGCAAAGTCAACAGCTGTTCTAAATATCTGTCTCTCTGTGTGTGCAGCTGAAATTAACACATTTTTTTTCTTAAGTGGATTACTGTTTGCCATATTTTCCCTTATCTGTTTACCGTCAGTAACAGAATGGAATTTTCCACCATCTCTTTTAAGTTCTTGCTATCACCATATCTGTTTTCAAGCCTTCCTTTTGCTCGATACTGTAGGTTGCACTGTTGGTGAGGAGCTAAATGAGAGGTAAAGTTATTTAAAAAGACAGGAGATAAAGAAATGCATGCAATTTGTTGAAACTTATTGCACATGAAGGAATGCTGTCTTTCTCCAACTTAATGTGGACTACACAACTCCTCTCTGTGCTCCAGTGGAGAAGTAAGAGGGAGGTGGCACATTAATATGGAAACTTCTGTGACGTGTCCATACTTGCAGTAAAAATTCTCCATGCCTATGATTTGCCCTCATTCCTTCCAGTTCAGGAAAGCCCTTTTGTACGTGCTTAAGCTCTGCTGAAGTCATCAGGATTTCAGTACAAGCTTAAAGTTAAGAATCTCTTGTGAGCTTTCCTGAACAGGGATCTGTGCTTATTGCACTTGGTTCAATCAACTCATAAGATTTTGGTTTCTGAGTTTTTCAGTACAAGA
The DNA here is from genome assembly GCA_013399225.1 of Rhipidura dahli. Classification (NCBI taxonomy): domain Eukaryota; kingdom Metazoa; phylum Chordata; class Aves; order Passeriformes; family Rhipiduridae; genus Rhipidura; species Rhipidura dahli. The sequence goes on along the minus strand of VXAC01003061.1, from coordinate 2,333,965 downwards.
ATAGAAAGGGTATGTTTGTGCATTAAGATCAGTTCTTTATAGCATTTCTAGTGTATGAAAATGTTTGGAGAGTGATTCAGAACAATTCATTCTGAAGAGACATCATTGTATATTGTACCTCTACACACATACATGTCTACACTCAGAAAAATTTTGCTCAATATTGAAGAAATATTCACCTTTGTTTGGATCAATGCTGTAGCTGACTATTTCTGTAGCACAGTGTCCAGAATAACTGAATTATCCATGAAAGGGATACTGTCCATGTGAATGGCACACAGTCATTATGACGAGTGAGCGCTATTCCGCACCCAGTGAAGTCCTTGTTGAGTGTACTGAACTAAATGCTCCATACTGCTGTGCAAGGTGATAGGTCCCATCAATGCATCCAAGTCGTTAAAAAAGTCTGCAGGGGAAAAAAAAAGACTCAGCATCAGAAGAGTGAATCTTTATTTGCTACTTGTCACCCTTTAATAGATTTTATTCTCTTGCAAATTGAGTCAGGCTGAACATTCCATGGGAATGAAAGTTTAGTGCTGGTGAGATTAATTTTAAAGCCCTGTGGTTCATGATGTTACAGGCTGATGCACAACAATTTTCTTTTTAAAGAACAAAGCAGTGAGTTCTTCAGCTTTGCTTTTCATTAATTTCCAATGAGTCTTGATAAAGCAAACAGACTTTGGGCAAGATTTATTCTGAAACTGAGGACAAGTAGATCAAAAAGTCTACACACAAACATCCAATGACACATTTGTGATATGCTAGATATTTAAGCTACCATGACAGAGAAATAGAGGCCTGTACAATATGGCCATCCTAGCTTAGAGTAATTTAGCTAACTAGCCAGTCAGGACTTAGAATCACAGAATGGTTTGGGTTGGAAGGGACCTTAAAGATCAGACAGTTCCGACCCCTGGATAAGGGCCATGGATAGGGACAATTCAGTTATCTACTCAGAGGCATGTAGTGCCCACTTGAGATGCTCAAGTTGATACTTACAGCCTGGACTGGCAGATCTAACTCAGGATGTACAGGAGAGTTCTGGAGTGGTAGTGAGGATACCTCAGTGAATTGTATCCCTGTCTCCCTTTCAGGGTGAACTAAACTGCACTCTGAACCACTGCTTGTATTGAACAAAGCTCCATCAACTGCAATGGGAGATGAGCCCCCCAACTTATACCTACATACCTACATTCAGGTGCCCTCATTTTGACTCAGATCTTGCCCATGTCCTTGCCTTAAACACACAAATTAGCCTGGAAACCAAGGAATACTTTACCATCAAGTCAGAGGCTGAGGCATTTGCTCACAGAAACCGGTTCACCTGAGAGAAATTTGCTGCAGGCACCTTGTTCCCATTGGTGTCTGCTATGGTTGGGGGGAGGGCTAGGGGCTGTTCATTCCTTCTGCAGAAAGGAGGTGTGCTCCTGCTTTTTGATGTGGTCTGGCTAAACACATTGCATGACTTTGGGGCCAGGAAGCTGTCTTACTTCCCACAAACCTTCCTCTCTATAATGACACAGATGGCAGTAAGTGCCACTCACAGCCGTGTCTGTGACCTGTCTGTCACAAGTCCTGGCTCAACTCTTCTGAGCAAGACAGCTATCAAAATTGCCTTTTTGAGGTATTTTGGAACAGCCTAGGAAAAGACTGAAGAAAAAATCACCTCTGCAGTTCTACTTTGCAGCCAGGTTCTGTATCAAAATAGTTATTTTCCTGATCCAAATCATGTGTCAGTCTTCTAGAATAGCCCATTGCCTTGCCTCGCTCACCTCTGTTTTCCTTGGCCAGGTTGTCAGCCATCTCCCAGTAGTCATAGCTGTGCAGGATGCTGTTGGTGATGCTGACGTGGTTGGCGGCCATCTGATGAATGCGCTGCGGGATGCTGATGACAGGAGATGGGGAAGGGGCCCCTGTGCTCCCCTGGGATCCTACAGAACTGACTGGAGAAGGGCTAGGGGACATAGGTGATGGAGTTCCTGTGCTCCTGGAAAGCGATATTAATACAGTTATTTAAAAAGTATTGGGACTAAAAACACAAGAGCATCAGAACATACCACACGTAAAAATAGGTGATTTCTGACTGCCAATCTGATACAAGTTTCTGTGCAACTTACTTTCCACTGGCACCCCAAGGAGATGGGTTCTGGGCAGCTTTTGATGAATTCTGGAAAGGAAAGAGTAATTCATAATGCATGTAATTTATATAAAACTACAAAATGAAAACATTAAAGAGTATAAAAGTACAGAAATATAAAGAAAGTTATGCAATTGCATCTCATGATACAATAAACCCATTCAGCCTAGTTTGATGTTATGATGAAGCAGTGCTGCAGAACAGACTTGAAACAGTCTGTTAAACACCCTGATGTAGGGGCTGATCAGGAAAACATTAGGTGGAATGGAAACTTTTCACAGAAATCCTGGGAAATCAGAAAAAAAGTGCTGCCAGGACTCTTTGTGAAGTTTAGGCTGGAATTTCTTGTGATGAAGAAAAGGAGAAATATTTCCTCCCACTCTCCTGCCCCCAATGACAAACGCCATTCCCCTAGGACCTGCAAGAATTTGCAAATCTTCTCAGCCTGGCATCCACAGGGATGTGAGTCTCGGGATCTGCAGCTCAAGTGGGTGTTTTAACCACCAGGCTCAAAAATCTTCCTCATGATTGCTCCTTGTGGAGCTGTTCTCCTTGGTCTGAACATGGCATTCACAAGGTCAGAGAGACTGCCCATGTAGAGTGGTGGCTTTCTTAGCTGAAGAATTCCCCAGAAATCCCCAGAAGGGGCCATTAGATCATTTAGTATGGTCTCATGTATACTTGGAGTCATTAAGACTCTCTCTGGTATACTGTGCTTAGGCTAAAGAATTTCATTGCTTGAGGAGAGACTACCTTGTACAAGCACTGTATTTACAGAGCAGGAGAAATTCAAGTGTCAGCAGTAATGGAGACTGGATAGCTAAAATTATTTTAGTAGTTAAACCTCCAGGAGCTGAACGGAATTCAGTGGCTGGTTCCTGATCATTTGACCTGTGGAAAAACTCCACCCCTCTCCCAAGTGACTGATTTAGTGCCGGCCTGTGAGAAGGAAGTCTAAGAAACCAAGCTTTTCTAGATCATCCCATCCACAGCCTCACATTCAGCAATGGCCAGTCTGATTCTTCAGAGGAAAGTAACCTCCTTGTGCTCTCCCCTAAAGCCATACCTGCAGGTAATTGTGTGCTGGAGAACAGCCCTCTCTTCCTGACATTCAGGTGGGACTAGACAAAGTCCTGCAGCTTGAGATCTGTTTATGGATACTGGTTTAAATGCAAGGCTGCACGTGTTGTAAACTGCAGGAGTTACAAGCAGTATCAGCAGTACAAAAACTCTTGGTCTCTCATGGCTTAGGAAGGGAAAATAGTAAACAAGGGACTTCAAATGTTCATGGATCTCAAGGCCAGGAGTAATCCTGCAGTGCTCACAATCTGCAATTCTTGTTTTCCACCAATCATGGCACTTCTAAAAGAAGCTAAACTAGTTTTAAAATTTATCTTATTTTATTCCTTCTAAAAATGACAGCCATTTAGAAATTCTTAAACACTATTTATCCTACTTGTTCTCCTGTGTCCTGTTCTATGTTTAGCAGGCCTCACAATTAGAAAACAAATGCTGTTTCACAGTTTCAGTATTGAATCTTCCTAACTTCAGTGCTAGCTTTTGTATTTTGTTGGTCCAAAGCCAGCAAAACTGCATGTCATCTGCAAATTATCAGGTCTGTTTCCATGTACACAATGATCTCTTAATGTATTCAGCACTAAACTGGACACATCTCCTGAGCCCCTCTTCAAAAAAGTTTGTTTTCTCAGTTTTGATGTGTCTTCTGAAATGCCTCGAGTTTCCACATCTTTTATGTGCACCCCAACACTGGCTGTATTTTAGCAGTGATCATACCAGTGTTGTTTGCATTCGGTCATTCTTCCTGCATTTTGACACTGGGTATTCTATGTCCCAGGTACATGATATGAAAAATAAGCTTTGGAGTGTCCCACAAGGGGTTCTTCCTTTAGAGGGTTTTCCTTCCTTCCTTCCTTTCTTTCTTTCTTTCTTTCTTTCTTTCTTTCTTTCTTTCTTTCTTTCTTTCTTTCTTTCTTTCTTTCTTTCTTTCTTTCTTTCTTTCTTT
>VXAC01003061.1:2239103-2329789 GCA_013399225.1 Rhipidura dahli | reverse complement strand
TTTTTTTTTTTTTTTTTTTTTTCTTTTTTTTTTTTTTTTTTTTTTTTTTTTTTTTTTTTTTTTAAACAGGAAAAGCTAAGGTGTGAAAAGATGAAAACGTTCTCGTTTACCATCTTAAATAGAACCAACCTGGGAATCCTCAGCATTTGATCCTGTTACAGAATAGATTTTTTTTTTCTTTTCTTTTCTGATCCCTCTCAGAACTACTTGTCTTCATCTTCTAGTGTAAGGGAAACTGAGTACCTGTTACTTACTTACAGAGTTGGAATCAGAAAGATCTGAAAAGCAGTGTCAAGGATACTTCCACTGTAAATCTAACCAACCTCTGCCTTACTGTACAACTTCCCACACAGCTTTTTTCTCATGTTTTAGATATACTCCTTCAGCTTCCTCTCAGTTCTGCACCAGAAAGGTGGGGGTAAGGACTCTAAAAAGTGTAATGTAAGGGACCATCTCTTATCCCACTTTTCCTACTGCAACCCATCCTCCTGGTTTCTTTATGCTCGTATATGTGCCTGGCCCCTGAATACCTGTGCCTTCTTTTTAATTCACTGCTGCATTAATTTTTTTTTTAATGGAAAAAAAACCACTTAAAGGAGATTTAAATAGTATTTTTTTCTTTTCTAAAAGAAAAGTGCGTCTAATTCTCCCTGCAAATGTGTTACAAGGTTTAAAATCTTTCTCTGATTGATAATATATGTGGAAGTTTTTAATGCAGTCAGCATTTCATGTCACTTGGTTTTGAAAGCTTTTAGATACCAAGTACGAAAGGAGTGGAGAATTGGCTTATTTTCCACTGAAAATTATAGCAAATGGATTTTTTTTTTCCATTTTTGCTTTCAAAGATGAGAGTACTTTCTAATGTGAGGCTATGCTACCATTGTATCAGCAGGAGCTCTGCAAAAAACCAAACTCTTTTTGGCTACAGAAGAATGTAAGTCCATTTTATGTTTGCTGTGAAACAGTCTCTGTCTGCTAGCAGGAGACATTTTACATGGTTGAGAGCTGTTCTTAATATAGCTATTCTCTGAACTGGTCAAGAAAAATAAAGTACTTCCATAGACACATATTTCTTTCCCCTGAAATCAAGTAATTGTTAGCGAAACATAACATGTTGAATTATATATTGCTAAATTTTTGAAGCAATTACATTGACTTCAATTTCCATTTGACAATAACGGATCTGTCAATTCCATTCCCTGTCTTCATGTGTTCAGAATCTGGTCATGAGCATTTGTGCTTGTATTTGAATTTTTTTTATTAACAAAATGTCAAAGGATGGATGTTTTTCATTTCAAGGTTCTTCCGTCTGCAAAAAAACTCTAACAGACGAGCCCTGTGCTCAAAGACAAATGGCAGTTCAGGTGTCCCAAAGTGGTTTGTCTTGAAACACTTGTATGGTCACCCCTTGGTTTTTTTTTTTAATTAGGAAGGTAAAGGCTAATTTTTGTGTTTGTACATCAAATGCTGGATAGATTGACTGCTAGGTGAGCTTCACCTGAAAGGTTTTGTGCTTGAGATGCCTTCCAGAGAAAGGTTGCCTGTCAAAGAAAATATATTAAAATACTTGGAGAGACTTCTGGTCTTTTTCAAAATAAGCAGTGCCTGGACTTGTCAGAAGTGAAAAATGGAAGCAGTAGCAGGTGAAGCAAAGCAGGAAGGGTAAGCCAAGAGTGCCATGTCAGGTAAGTGGCAGGTGGTCTGCCTGCCCTCTGATGCCTCTGTACAACTCCTGCTGAACTCAGTGTGAGTTGTTTGACAGTTCCCTGAGTGGAAGATGTCCCACTGCACTGTCCTACCTACTGATGCTGCTGAGTGGAAGGCCTCAGCATCTGAGGACTGATCTAGATCAAAATCTTCAACTCATGGGTAATCTGATGGGAAGTGTAATCCCGAAGGGGATTCTTAGAGCAAAATCTACAAAACCTACTCACAACAGGGCTGGATAGCCCTAGAAAATCGACCAAGAATAATCTGAAAGTACCTGTTTGTTAGTACAACAAATTTATCATTCTTTGTGAAGGGACACAGTGTGTATTTTTCAAAGAGGGAGCCTTGTGAAGGTAACAGAACTAGTAACAGCTCAGATGTTGCCATGGGAGTCTATGGTAAAACTCCACTGACTTCACAGGGGACAAACTAATCCCAGCACAGCTACTGTTCTAGTAAGATGCTGTATCTCCTGTAAAGACACATTGATCTAAAAACATGCCATAAATAATGCACCTTGAAATACTCAATAAGCGCTTTGGAATACTTGACTGCGTGGTCTCTCTTGAGTCGGAACATCCTCCAGTACAGAAGGGCCAAGCAGCGGTAGCTGGAATATAAGGGAGAGCAGAAAGTAAAGGGTGACTCCTGAACAGAAATCCCACCAAATATCTTAAATTCTCAAACTAACACAGAGTGGAAGGCTAACAGCACCTTGCTCACAGTTTTTATCACCATTTGTTGGCAGTACTTCACTTTGCCATGGATTCACGAGCAGAGCAAGGTACTACAGCCAGGGCAGGTCACGCTGACAAATGCTACCAGTGAGATACTAAGCAAACTATACCCAGAAGAGCCTGGGCTCCCAGGCCTTCATTCTGACTTGAAGGCTGCACACTTGACCAGAAGCCTCTCCCATGAAAAAAGACATCCTGGAACCCAACAAACACATATTTTTGTATTTTTTCTTGTAAATGCATAGACAGCTTTTTGAGATCTCTTATCCTGGGACTTTATTGCAATATCCTGGAGCCTGTATAGTGAACTCGAATTATAGTGGATGTATTTTGTATACATCCAATGGTCTCTTCCAGCAACTGGACGTTGTGGGGTCAAAGAGAAACCTTGGACCTGCACAGATTTCAGTGGCCAAGTTCCTCTGTAGGAAACCAGAACAGAGATAGTGTTGGAGCCTGGGGGCTATTCCCAAGCCACTTGCCTGATTTGGTCCCCAGAGGAAACGAGTAGTGGGCTGAAAATCCCAATTGTGCTGTACTGGAACTGTCTGTCCCTGTACTCCTTGTTAGTCTGCAGAGTGCCACACACCTTTAAAGCTACATGATTAAATAAGAGTAATGGTTATTGACTATAATTATGTATCACAATAGCTGACAGTCAGTATTCAAACACATATGCTCTTTTCTTTGCCAGTGGCTTTAGGTGTACCAGTCTATTTTCCAAAGTGAGAAACCCCACCACCTCTTCCCAGCAAGCTTTTTGATTGAAAAAGTGTGAAAACTGGGGCAAGTGTGAAAGTGCTCCACTACAGGAACGCCACTTTCAAAGCAAAAAATCCTGTGTGTTTTGCTTCTCCTTTGGCAGCAGAGGCCTTGTTTTTAAAAGCAGTACTTTGGTCTTGGAGCCAATCCGGAGCACCAGAAGGTGTCTTGAGTTTGGAAGTGCAGAGTGCTCCCCATCTCCCCGCGCCCAAGAGCTGCCCACACCTCAGCGAACGCCTCGAATTAGCAAATTGTCCCCGAAAATATCAATCCCAGCCTGGGCGGCTAAGCCTGCCTGGCTGCTGGCCCGGAACGCGACGGTGAAATGCCGGCCGTGGCCGCTGGAGGACAGTGTCTCCCCAGGAGAAGCGGGCCGGGAGCGGGCTGGCTGGCAGCCTGCCCGGCGGGCGCGGGGAACAGCCGCGGGATGCGGCGGCCGCGCAGCCACCACCATCACTCTCCCTCTGTCACCTTCACAGGTAGAGCACATATGCAAATGGTGTCAGCTCATCTGCTGGCTGGCAGACGGTGAGTTAAGATTGCCATTCATCGCCCAGAGAAGGCTCCGTCTGCTTTCCCTCGCGCTGACCTTTCTCCTGCTGGAACAGATGCAGCGGCTCCCTGAATTTGGATGTTTCTGCACGCACCGAAGCGCTTCGGCACTTCTCAGCAAGCCTTTGTGTTACGGCTTTATATGTCCTTTTTTAACCGTTCTTTAGTCATTTTCCCACCTAAGCACTTTTAAAGCAATCACCATTAATGCATTCTGTGGGCCTCCCGATGGCACAGAAAACCAGTGACAGTGAAAGGGCATTTAAAAAAAAAAAATTGCATCTCTGAATATTTTGTTCCTTTTTATACAAATGATTAATTAGGGCTCCTTATTTATGGAGGCTAAACATGCATTTAATTTGGATTTTAAACAGATGGTTAATAGATGTTAAAAACACACTTGCTGATTGTAAATGTCCACTTACTGAGACTCAGTAACCATGAAATAGGTATTTTATGTATTAACTACATAGATATTAAATTAAAAATTGATTTTAATGACATTCTAGTATTTTACTAGCAATTGGCAACCATCCTATAGAATCTAAGGTGCATACATAGATATTTAAAAATCTCAATTTAATAGATAATCCAAGAGGCTTAATTATCCCCATCACCATATTGCCCTTTATATAATATAAATATAATTTATGATTATTGAGCTGAAAATGTCAGCCACAAAAGAACTTACCGAGCTGTTGGTACAAAAGTACATCACTCATAAAAACAACAAACCATCAGGCATTTAAAAATTAATTACACTGATGTGGCATAGCCAACCTGTCACAGTCAATAAATAAGTACGAATTGCCTATTTACAGAGACAGAATGCAGACTTGGTACAGTGATACAAGGGCTGGACCTTCCCAGAGCAGAAAGTATTCTCTTAATTTCAATAGAGAACATAATTCTATCTGGCTGCATCCAGCATCTGATTTTCAAGAACTGGCTCACTGCAGAAAAGAAGCCTTTTGAGGAAAGCTTGATCTACTAACCATAATGCTGCCAGCTGTTTGTCTTCTGGCGTGGCGTTGGGGCCTGAGTGGGTTTTTAGTCTCACTGCATACCTTAAGCAAGAAGAAAAAAGCCAGTGTGAGTTAACTGACACAGCTTTATATAACTGATCAGAGAGCTATGCTCGCCAATGTTGTTTGATCTGCCCCTTTATACATATTTGCTGAAGTTACCAGACATACATGTGTTTTTCCTGGTTGTGTTTCAGAGCTATTTTGCCATTAGCAGTGCATCCCTGCACTCTTTAAAAAGCTGTGAACTCCCTTTGTCATCTGCCGGTCCAGAGGGGAGCCTGGCTGGCGAGGTGACACTGTCCTACCAAAATAACCTCCACTGCTGCGGAGACCCAGTTACACAGAGTTCATGCAGAAAGGGTTTTGGAGCGTTTAAAGGCAGACAGCCTGCCTGGAAGCTGGTGCTGACCTCACCCTGCCAGTTCTGAGTGTGTCTACCCAGATTTGCTCCTCCGAGCACAGCATGGCAGAGGGGGAACATGTGGCTCAGAGCTATTTTTGCTCACATGTCATTACATTCAAATTCTATAAATATTAAAGATCCACAGAGGTAGCATTGCTGTTTCAAGAGTGTATGTGCTATGCAATCACAAATTGGTTTCTGGAAATCTCAGCTTCCAGCTGAATACCTGAACAACAGACAAGGTTAGAACAACACACAGTGCTTCTGGGCTCACTTCCAGAAAAATACCTGCTCCCCATAATTAGCTGCTTGTGATTTTTTCTTACCTTTGCTTTCAAACTCTAATTCAGATATCTGTGCAAGGATTCAGTGTGAACATTTTGTTTCTACAGGCACACCTAGGAAACCACTTATTTTTCTGAGTTTCAGTGAGATCAACAGCAATTCACACTACAACACAGGCACAGCTACACACATTATTGGAAGCTGTGGATCTGCAAGCAAAATCATTTCCAGAGTTAGGACCATATTTTACTACCATGAGAAAAGACAGAGCAGACAAAGAAAGAGCTTTCTGCCCTTTGGAAAAAAAAAAAAGAAGGGAGGAATTACAGAGATGGAAAAAAAAAAAAGAAGGAAAAAAATGCAGAGATGGAATGTACTATTCTCTTACAGAAAAAAAAGGATCTGATTTTGTTCAATAACCTTCCAGTTAGAAAGCTGGCCTTAATCCACTGAAATGCATGAGAAGGCAGCCCTAAGTGGAATAAAATGCCAGTGGAATTACTAACATGTGAGAAGATCTTCACATCAACACTAAGTCCAAAAGAATGCCTTTGTTTTAGCAGCTCTGATTCATTATAAATATGATTAAAAATGAAAATGTGTTAATTCCTATGTACTTAATCCTGACAAGAACTGCACAGTCGACTGTCCTGAGGAATGATGCCATGGTCACTGTCAGTGCAGATTTCTCCACTAGTGTGTCTGGGGTTGCTCTCTTGCAGAGTCCCTCAGCTGCTGCAATTATTTTGATCTCTGTTTACTCTACCAATAACACTGCCAATAATATTAAGTACCAACTATAACGGATAAAAGGACTTAAGAGACATATTTTCTTCAAGGGACTGTGGATGGCACTGAATTCGAGACTGCCCTGTTTGGAGAGCCATGAAGGTGACTAAAGGCAGGGATAGCCCTGGGGTGAGCTCTGCTGCTGACTCCACTGGCTACAGTAGGAGCACACATGTCAAATGACTTTGAGTGTCCATTTTTCTATCACTGTTCACATTCTTCTTTTAGACAATCTTTAACATGTTGCAACATTTTTCAAGCTAGTACTCCATGAGAAAGTTTTGTTAGTATGGATTACTGGTTTCCTCCATTGAGTAGCTCAGGACTTATATCATTTAACTTTTGAAGTAATTTGCAATTCAAATAATATGAAAATCATTGGGGGTTTTTGTTTGTGTTTTTGTTTGTTTGTTTCTTTTTTTTTTTATTCTTCACAGTTTCTTGATTTAATTTCCAAAGAAATCACAGATAACACATACACATTACATATGACTAACCAGGCCCTTGTAAGGAGTTCACTTCTACCCTTTCACTGCAAGTATGAAACTATGATAATGCAGATGAGCATGTTTCAACAGAGTAACCTGTGGGATCGTCTCCTCCCTTTCCTACCTGATGAGTTCAACTGTTTCTGAATACATGGTATAAGGGGACTTAGATTCCATTGGGCCTTGTTCCATTGCATTTCCACACTCAATAAACGACAGTGCTGCTTCTGCATAATTCAGTGCCTTTCCAAATTTCTCCACCTAGAGAAAAAAAATAAGGACACAGAGATACAATGTAGTCATCAGGATGTGGTTACATATGACGGGATGTTCTCAACATATATTGTACACTTGACAGAAGTTGATGTATCTTTAGATTCACAATTTTTCCTGTGAGAAAGCTAATACCCATCAAACCCTGTGCATCACTAAAAATCATAAGATACAGAAAACAGAGCTAAAAAGGGCTCTGAGATATTATTTGTTCCACATTCTTGTGTCCAAAGAAGGGTCGGATCTGCCTAGGACATCCCCAACAGTGTTTGTCAAAGCTCTTCCAGCACTGGAAGTTCCACAAGCTCATGCTGCCTTTTGTTCCAACCTTCATTAAAATGGGTTTCACACATCTTTGCAAATATAGTTTTTTATCACTCAACAAAGAAAAGTAATGGTTATAATGAACTAAGAGAAGAGAATTAAATACTTTGACTACTAACTCTTATACAAAGGCTCATCTCTGTTCTCCTGTCTTCTTTATCCCTACCATTTTCAGCATTGTTCTCCTCTTGTCAGGAATTTGCTTTCTATATCCTCCTTCTCTTTCAGGGACTGCTCTTCTCCCTCAGCATCTTCTGCCATCCACCTTCCTCACTCCATTTCTTCTCCTATTTTTGGTACTTCTTTGAGTCTGTGTGTGTGTTTGTGCACTTACATGCATATGTATGCATGTCCTCAGTAACAGTGTATGCAAATATGCACCTAATGTTCATATGTGTAGAATTACATGCCACTTATCTGCCCTCAGAATTTCATTTTTTTATGTGAAGAGAGAGATGAATCATACTAATACTTCTCTGTCCTGACTTCTCTCTCCTTCAGTCAGAACTCCTGCGGTACATAAAGCCCATTAATGGACTGGATGCATTTGGTTGAAATCTGATGCACACAGTGAAAGGTTAATGGACCTTATTCTTTTCCAAGGGATAAAGATTTTAAATAGTAACTTTGGAATGGCACACTAGCTTCAATCTATTTTAGGTTCTTATATGACTCCCACTGCGATCATACCACAGAACTTCACAAACTTTTTATTATATTTCTCCCCCTGATGCTCCAGTGCGGGTGGAAAGTGCTATTATCCCAATTTCACAGATGGGGGACTGAGGAGCAGAGAGACTTAGAGTAATTTTCAAGCTGCTCCCTCTAAGTGCCTGTGTCAGGTAGTGCAGTGCCAAAGTAGGAAGTGTCGAGCCCAGCAAGGTGATTCTAAGTGCCTGGAGGCACTTTGGCAATATGGCATTTTCCCCAGGATGCCTACACATCAGGGGAGGGAGAGAAAGCACCTGCAAAGGGCTGTTCACAAGGTGTAAGTAAGGTGCTGGTCCACGGTGTGGGGAAGCTGAATGGGGAGGATATTTCAGCCACCTGATACTGATAGAAGGCTATTTAAACTCTGCCTAGGTGACTTTCATGCAGCAAACTTGTGGCAGAGCAGAGAATAATGCTCAAAACTCCTCTTTCTGGGAGTCTGCCATAAAAATATTTCTCTCCAGGCTAAGAATTTCCTTTGCATATTAAGTGATCCTTTCCATTCTGTTTAAAGCAACACACTAAAATGTACCATTTGTGCTTCTCCACAATATTTTCTGATTTTAAGACTCACTTTAGAGTAATATGGAACTGAACAAACCATAGAAATTTGTGCTAATAAACTCAGGTAGAATGTAAAACTCAGTGTCCTAAATGAAAGACCTGCTTCTGCTTCCTTAGCCTTTTTACATTCTGGACAGGTGGGAAAAAAGAAGTGAAGAAACAGAGGCTCTGAGCCACCTTTCTTCTTTCCTGATGGTATGATAGCAAAGTGTCTGTCTAACAGAACAAGGCAGGAATGCAGCTACTCCCACCTGCCAAGCAGCCACACTAATGCAGGGTCCCACTCCACGTTCTACCATCCTAGAGACCTCATGTTGTTAGGGCTGTGCTGGCTTATCCGTGGTGCTGGACAAACAAAGCCTTGGAAAAAACAGAGGCACAGCTAAGCAGAGCTCTGCTGCAGCACTGTGTACTTTGTTGCACCCATTTGTTTGGAAAGACAAGCATCTCTTCAATGCTCCATATAACCTCAGATTCCCCTTTTTCTTACTGATTACATTTTTATGCAGGGTCAACTATCTGTTGCAACAGTACTTTCTATGCTAGGTGTTCCTCTAGGGTTACACAGATTCCTTGTGTGCTTTTGATTATGTTGGGAAACATCTGCCATGAAACCAGTATTCTTTTGGCACTGAAAAGCCAAAGCTCTTTAAAAAAAAGTACAAATATTTCAGCTACCAGACCAAATTTGGAGATGCAATTATAGGACCTAGCCAGCTAGTTAAACTGAGAAGATAGGTATGTGGATCCTTTATGCAGCCTCCATTACTGTAGTTACTAATTAAAGCAAAGACATAAATGAAAAGTTTTATTTATCCAGGCCTTTATCTCACTAAGTCATTATTTGTTAAGTCATAGTTTATTGGGCTATGAACATTTGATTATATAAACATTTCTTAATTTAACAAGCCTAGCCATCCTTATAATAGATTTTATAATTACCCCAGCAATACTGCACTGATGAAGAAACTGCATTACAAAAATTATTTGGAGCAATGTAACTGGAAAGAAAATGTTCTCACCATTGCATCTGCTTTATGCTTCTTCCGTTTAGCTTCCTGCATAAAGTAATCTGCATTGCGTGGTCTACCAGGGGAAAATAAGAAGATATTTTATTATTTTCTGAAGTACCGAATATTTTAAGGTTATTTTTCCCTTATTTTAAACCTGTTTTGCAAACACTTTTTATGAAGAAAATACACTTATCGTGCAACCATGCATCTTCTATTTTCAAACTGCTGCCTGTGGAGACAATAGCATTTATGGCTGTTCTCATTCTTTAGAAGTCAGTGATTCAAAGTAAAAAAGGCTAATAAAATGCATTTTTATGGATTATATAAACTGCTTCCCAAATTAGTGCAGTTCTGATCTGCAAAATGGATACAAGCATTAAATTGAACGAGATATTCTGTCTTCTCTCCTCCCTGGTGCTGGCTTACCTCTTTTTCTATTCCTCTCTGTACCTTGTTATTTACCTTGGCTTCTCCCTCCTCTCAAAACAAGTGTATGTTTAATCTCTCCACTTTGAAAACACACACTGAACCTGCTTGCCTCCACAGCTACATCTCGCTCTTGTCCCTCTTATCTGTAAGCATGCTGAGAGCTGTTTACTTTGGCTGCCTGGAGTTCATCTCTGACTCAGTGCTGGGCCACCTGCTGCAATTCCACTGGTGTTCCTTGTGCCAATTTCTCCATTGATTTCTCCTCAAACAGATCTGGGAGATTCCATCCCTCCCAAAACCTACCTGACCTACTGACTGCAGGGCACAAATTCAACTTCTGTCTCTGTCCTGAAAATCACAAGTGCGTTTATAACCAGATTTATCCACTCTCATTCAAACTGAAAACAACTGATGTCTCCTTGTCACCACATCAGTGAGCTCCCCATGGCTGAAGCAAATTTCTTCTCCTCCCACCAGCTTTCCCTATGGCACCTTTCTCAGTCACTGTGGAGAACAGCCATTTGCCATGCCATTTCAGACCATAAGCTTGCATCTTCAGTCATTGCCTCTCATATAAGTCTTCACATTTCCTGACCCTGCAGATTCTTCCTGTGTAATATACATGGGAGGTGACCTTCTTTCTTTACTCAGCTAAAATATGTCCTGGTTCTTCTCAGCTTATACTGTGGTTACTACATCCTTGTCTCTCTCAGAGAGGGAAATTTTGACTTACAAAATAGTTTTCTTAGGATTGGTCAGAGTGTCATTCCTTTGTCTTCATCTCAAGAAAACTAGATATTCCTGAGTAGTTGGAGTATGAGTTCTGATATTTTTACTATTCATGCTTTTAAGAGCTTGGTGTTGTAAATGATATGTTATTATTGCCACTCAGCAATCTGTTGTATGTTAACTCCAATAGGCAGCTCAGCTCCACACACTCACTCACACTCACTTCCCTCCCATGGGATGGGAGAGAGAATCAGGAGACTAAAAGCACCCAAGAGTAAAAGTAAGAAAACTTGCACATTGAGATAAAGACAGATTAATAGATAAAGCAGAACAAGGAATTCATCCCCTGCTTCCCATGGGCAGGCAGGTGTTTAGCCATCTCATGGAAAACAAGGTTTTAACGTGATTAACAGTGACTTGGGCAGACAAATGCCATCACTCCAAATATTCACCCCTTCCTTCTTCTGTCACCTTTATATGCTGAGCATGACACCACACGGTGTGGTCAGCAGGGGCCAGCTGTCCCAGCTGTGTTTCCTCCTAACTCCTTGAGCAACCCCAACCTCCCTGCTGGAGGTGTGGGGTGAGAGGCAGAGAAGACTTTAAGGCTGCATGAGTGCTGCTCAGCAGTAACCAAAGCATCCCTGTATTATCAACACTGTCATGGATCCAAATCACAGCACTATAGGAGCTACTATGAAGAAAATTAACACTATCCCAACCCAAAAAAATAGTATTTCTAACTTCTTTTCTTTCTTGAAATTGGGATTTCTCAGCACATGTATTTAACAAAATGTTTTGTGTCAGTTAGAGAAGATGCAGATCTAAAAAGTGACATGGTATGGATGAGTAAAATGTTTATGCTGACAGCAGTAAGAACATGCTCAGATCCATAACTGAGGTAAGTGGGAGCACGGGGGAACCTCTTGACAGAAGAGGGCAGCCATAGAACTTCCTTAAGAACATAAGGCTACTTGAACAGTGTATTTACTCAGTCGGTTTCTTTCTACTTACGTGCGCACAGTTTCAAGGACATTTAATTCCATCATATTTAGAATGATTTCTGTCCTAAAAACATTGTTGATATGAAAAACAGTTCCTCTGTTCCAACTTTCTTTAAAATATTACTCTCCCGCAGAGTGGAATTTTCACCCCAGCTTACTCTACCTATTAGGTCAGAAAGGGGACTTAGAGAGGTTTGTGCCCCAGTATCTCATAACCTACTGCCAATGCAAATACTTGCTATGCCCCAGAAAATGTTCTTAGTAAGAAGAACCATCTGAAACTGGTCTTGGTCAATTACGGAATATTACACATTGAAACAGTGTTCGCTTGATTCAGAAAAATAGCTGTATTTTCAGAAACACTGAAACAATTCTTAAGTGTTAAGTTCTGTCTCTCTTTGTCTTGTGCAATGATCTATGGAAGATGGTTTACTATGAAGTATCAAAAAGCAAAGCCAAGTAGAAAAATCAACAAACCAAGTCTCATCTCTCTGAAATGATGAAAGTGATGAACTTTTACATGAGCCTGTCAAACTCAGGTCATTAAAATACATCCTCTGCAACACTCCCTCCTATGTATCACCCAGCACTGTATGTCTAATTTCCTTGTCTGAAGCATGGTAAGAGGCTGTAAAAACAAAGTGAGATAACACAATGTAATTATGGTTGACTTATTTATATATTAATTGTAAAATGGTTTTCAACTTGCAGCAGGATTTATTCCTGCATGAGACGTAAACATTCCTGAACCAAGAAGACTTGCATTGAGGGCCCTGCTATGGGATGGTTAAACATAACACAGAAACTGAAGTCATTGGTTTGTACTAAGCTGCTTGCAAAATCTAATATAAAAAAAGAAGCTATTAAAATGCCATTTTAAACCAAAACATAAATATATTCTCCATGTGAATGTTTAGGTATTTCCATTCGAAAAATACAAGACTGATTTAAAAATCAGGGCATGCCTAACAGAAATTAAGATGCATTGGGAAAAAATGGACAGAGTATCATTTTTATTAGCTTCTTAAACAGAATTTGTTCAGTAGTGTTAATAAACATGCCAAGTCAAATTCTGATGTCTTTATGCCACCTATGAAATACTATTCTTCAATTTATCGCTACATGTTAATGACCTTTCTATTCAGATAACTAATGTGCATGTTAGGTGAAAATGGGAAGCTGAAATGTCCCATAGATTCAATGTATGTTTTTGTATCATTTTAGTAAGAAAAAATGGTGCTTAGATTTAATTATTTTTTGGGGTTTTTTTTAATGAGAATTAAAGGTTTAATATTCAGTTTTGTTTAGGTTCCCACTGCACATGAATATAATCTGTCTTTTAAAATTCAGTATACCAGTTTGAATTATTATGTTGGGAAGTAAAAAAATAAGAAAAACACCCTCTTTTATTGGCTCCTTGAAGATGAGAGGTTGCCTGAGCTCACAGACATATGCAGACACAAAAGAAAACTGAGGCATAAATTATTCTGGAGAGGTCTTTTGCATGCTGCACATTTTATATCTATGAATTTTGTTAGTCATATTCTGATTTTACAGACTCTGAAGTTACAGTGACCAAGAACCCATCTCTGCTACAAACATGAAGGTCCATGCAAACCTCCTCTGCAGCTTGGCCTATTTAGTTACACTGGTGATAATCTCAGACTGGAAACTTTACAGGTAATCTCACTGGATGATCATTTCAGATACCATATGTTATTGATGAAAGGCATCTTGAGGAGAAGCAAATGTGTTTTCCCACTGATGACATTCAGAAAGATCTGTGGCTAAAACCCTTTTCAGGTCTTTGGTCTCAGCTTTGCAATCCCCTTGCAGATCCCATCCTTGTCACAGCCAGAGAACCAAGAGAACAAAAGAAATTCTACAGGATTAAAATGATACTAGGCTACTGGTTGAACTGGAGTGCCTGTGAGCAGCAGAAGCAGCACTGGAGACTAGTTATGTTTACTGGTCATGATATAAACTGAAGTCGCAAGGAAGCTTATTCAGTGACTTCTGGTTTTCAGACAATTGGGTCAGATTCTCCTCTTAAGTTAGTTACAACTGTATGAATCTATTTTCATCAGCACTTTCACTCCAGATTTCCAAACAGAATTCAGACCTCTTGTTGAAAAAAAAATTAAAAAGAAGTCTGACTTCAAATTAACAGGTAGAAATAAGTGTTCTATCTCTATTAACTGCACAAGAAAGTCTTTTGTTTCTGAATATCTGATTGTTGGTACTTTTAGAAATACAGTCCTCTTCAACAAAGCCAAAAAGGAGTCCTAATACACTGCTCTAATTCATCTCATATATCTCTCTGAATGGCAAGAGAAAGAGCGTAAAGCATTAGCGCCAACTAAGTCAGGCCGCTGGTGAATTCTCCCTGGGATCAAGTGTCATTATGTGAAACTGGCTGCTCTTGAGGAGAATTTACCCTACTCTGTTGATTGGGGAAGGCAATCAAGTACCGCTGGAACCATTTCAACGCATTCTCAGTCAACACTAGGCAGTCACCTAGGCACTGCAACAGAATCCAGCCTTTTACAGAACAACCCCCCCACGGCTAGATCTGATAGTACAAACAAGGCCAGGCTTCCTTTTCAGCAGTGGCATTCAAACCATTTATGACTTTGACAAGGGCAGCCTCAGTAGCATGGCTGTGGCTGAATCCAGGATGAAATTTATCAAACAATCCTCCCCTGTCCAGAATTTCCCTCACTCGCCTTGGCACCACTTTCCCTGGGAGCTTGTCGAAAGCCAGCGGGAAGGACAGCATTTCCATTGCTTGTTATGTTGCGCGGGATCCCAGCATGAGGTGGGATGACTGCAGGCATTGTAATTACTCCTCTGCCAGAAGCAGCCTTTGAGAATTTTCAGGCTGCTGAGCTCCTCAGAGTGGTGTTACCACTACCCAGGTGAATGCCTGTGTGTGTATGTTTCTCTCATCCAATTTAGCTCTGTGCCATAACAGTGCATCTCTGCCACCTTTGTCTTCTGCTGCCTCCTCTGAATCTAATTTACTCCAGTTTAGCAGATAATTGCAAAAATGTAAACTCATGCAATAAAAAAAAGGGAAGAGAATCAAACAAAGTGAATCAATAAAAGCCTTACTTTGTACAGTAATTTATCAGCATCTACTGCAAAATAATCTCCTTGGAACTCAGAGCAACCACTGGTATTTACCAAGTATGGTGTAGCTTAGACTCCAATATACAATTTTAATTATGCTGCATTCAAACCCACATTTTTCATCTAATTTTTATATTTTATATGAACTAAACTATAGCATTTTCTGCTTCATTTACATAATCTACCACTTGTACATTATTTCTTACTGTTGTATGGTGCTTTATGAGGATACATTAAAAAAACCTAATAAAAGTTCAATTAAACATCATAAATGTAGCCAAGTGCATATTTTAATACCCTTCAGAGATAATACTGCTGAAGTGTTGTAAAAAAACAAGCTAGTGCTTCCTCAGTGTACAACAACTGCATGTAGTAAAAGCAGCTTAAATCATAATTCTAAATATAGGACCAGTTTCACAACTTCAGTAATCTAAACCCTAAAAAAAATGAATGTGTTGGAAAGGAGTAGAACAGCAAAATGAGCGACTTTAAAATAGAATCAGAACTGGGGCAAAACAGAAGAAATTGGCTAGGCAGGGTAAGCCCATTACCAGTTTTGAAGCTGTGCCAGTATGGCCTGAACTTTCAGTCCAGGAGGAGAAGAAAATCCTGTAAGAGCAGGAAAACCATGTAATGTGAAAGGCAGGTGTGCACAGCGTATTTGTTGTCTCATGGCAGGACATGTCAGGAGCTTGTCTGACATGTTGGGTCATAGATAAGGGTGTTCATCTTTGGGTGAATGATAGAGCTGAGGGGGTGTTACTACACAAAACAGTGTTCTCCCCTGATGGATCTTGGCCTCCTGCCCATTCCATGACTTAAAATAAATGCTCTTTTATGGGACATGGCACTGCTGTGTCCGAGGCATGGCACACGTAGTGGCACACAGGCTGGGGGAGAGCCTGGGGGAGAGCCCATGGCACTGCACAAAATGGGTACCCAGCTCTGTGGAAGTCTCATGCTCACTGGCAGACCCACCAGGCCTGGAAGTCCAGCAGAGGAGCATGCAAGTGGAGAAGGCCAGGAGATTAATAGTGAGCCATTTAAATGACAGTACTATAGGCATTTCAGAAAGATAGGAACAAAGGATCTGATTGGAGTTGGGCCAAATCTGAGAAAAATTTAGCCAACCACACAACTACACAACTACTATCTTGTTGGGTTTAGTATAACAAAGGCAATAGCTTAGATAAGATGACTAGATGAACAGTACAGATACCTAGACAGGGAGTTACTGTTGCAAAAAATAGCAGATAAAATTAAAGTCAGTTAACTTAAATGAAATGCAGGAAATAAAAATAAGTGGGGACTCCTATTTTGGCAAAAATGCAAAATCCCCCTGCCTAACCATGTCAGTGTAGTGAAATACAAAAGACCACGAGAAAGAGTCAAAATCTACTACAATTTCCTGTGTATGACCCAGATTCATGACTTAAAGATATCCATGTGAAATCGGCATCTAGACTTAAAGACACAAGGGTAAGGTGTACAAGTGAAGAGAGAGGAATGAAATGAGTTCCTGTTTTAAAAGCAGAGGAAGCAAACACTGATTGCAGTGCTTGCATATAACCACAGTTTTGTCTATTTCAATGTATGTTAATAGTTAAATAGAATAAAGCTAATTCCAGTCAAAGATGGAGTGAAAGCCTTTATAATCAAACCTACAGAGACAGGGTGGGACCACAGCAGTCCAGATCTATTTTGTTTTAAAATGCCATGGAATGACATGTTGAATTCTCAAGAAGCATCTGAAAAGCAAAGGCAGAAAGACCTTTCTGGGAGAGGGTCTACCTGGCAGCCAGCTCTGATGTTTCCAGCTCTGATGAGGGAGAAGACAAGGTGTGGGTGAAACTGCTGGGTGACAGTACATGTGAAGCCTGACTCAGTGAATGGGGTATCTATGCTGAAAGAGGCAGGGCATCCTGAAACAAAAGACTCTAACGTTATTTTCTCATGGTCAGCACACATGTGAGAAAATTCAGTGCCATGAGTAAGAAGGGAAGAAGAGGAGCACTGGGATGGTCAGATGAAGTTCTGAAATCCCCTAAAGCCAAGAAACTGGAAGCAGTCCAAAGTAAGCATATCAATTTGTGAGGAACTTAGTGCAGTAGGTGTTGGTCTGACTAGTTATTTTCTAGATTGCTGATAAGAAGAAAGAGGAGCCACTCTGCTACTTAACTGTGCTCCTCAGGATGTGTTCAACACTACAAAAGTACCTCTGAATACTCCAAGAATCCTTGAGGCATTTTGAACAATTCAAGTAAGATCACTTCCAGATGCATGAGTCACGACCCAAGAGCACCTTTTCCTTTCCACTCTGAGGAGGAGTAACAAGGAAGAGAAGACTGGAAATGAGACCCTTGGGGTTCAAGTCAAAACAAAGAGAGGTGCCAAGAAGTTATTCTCGTAAGCTCTATGTGTAACAGCTTTACAGGTGAGTATTTTCTGGGTATAAGGTTTACTGTTTGACAAACAAACACGGGACTTCTATCTCACTGCAGAATATGTTCCTTGGACAATGTAAAGCTGATGGGTGTCTGTAGCACCTAAATCCATAAAGTTGGAAGAGACATTCAACAAAATATGAACTTAAATAAAATGCTGTAGAAGATGTCTTATCTTGCTCCCATAAGATAAGAAAAAAAAGGAAAAATAAATGTAAGTGAAGAAAAATGACACCCCAAGTTTGAAATTATAACTCAAAATCCAAGTGAGAAAATAATCCTGAGGAGCATGTTTTGATTTAGCTATAAAGAAAGCTGGGTATGCTCTACTATTTTGTTTTATACCACATATGCAGTGTTTTGAGGAGGGTGCCCTTGGGCACCCATAAGATGTCTATGCTTAGCATTTCAAGAATAACAGACTTTGTTCCTAAATGCAGTTATTGGGAATTCTGTTATTCAGTGAAATTACAGAATGACTCAATATGGCTTGAAGCATTATTATGTACCCTTGATGATGTTAATGGAGTCAGAAATTGCCAAAAAATCCAGGAAATCTTACTAAAAATTACTACTGGAAACAGCATTGATGTCATTGACACATATGGTATGCTGAGTACCTCTAAGTATATCTAGATTCACCAGCAAACAATGGCAAACCAGGGGAAGTAGAATTTTGCCTGTCTTTTGAAGACTGTTAGCTATATTTACTGTTATACTGCAGTGTATATGTATACAGCACTCTGCCAAGTAAGATATACTTTTTACTGACCTACTTGTGTTCCAATTTATTGCTAGTGACAGCTGTTGTCAATGATCAGGAGAAAATAAATCGAGAATAAAGTAAAGAGACACTGACTGGTCAAAAAAATTAGTTGTTGTTTTAAATCAAATATAAGGGATTTAGTCTCTTAAAAACTTTAGAGTCTGATTAAAATTAAGACTTTAAAGCCATCGCTGGATTACAGTAATTCAGAACTTCATGGATTATGAGATGAAATACTTCGTAGGCATCGTTTAGGACAAATGCTGCCATTAGGATTACTACATAATTTAGACTTACTGTATTGCTTTTCTTAAACCCTCTGCCATGGTGCTATACAAATTTGAAAGGCACTGGCTGCCATGTTTAATTTGATCCTTCTAACATGTGAGTCAAATTTGTTGACATTTAACATTGCAGCCAGTCTAATCTGCTACATTTCAGTGACTCCTCTGCACAGTGTAGCTGGTATTCTGCTGGTGTATCCCAGCTACAAGCAGTACTTGACAATCGCCCTCCTCTAGTTAGCACAACAGGCATTTAACTGTTTTTGGTTTTTAAGGCCAAACTAAGACTTATGTGATTCTGTGTTTTATCTTTTTTGGCTTTTTAGATTTTTTTTAAATGGCTTACAAGTTGCTTGGGGGTATTCTACACAGAAGACACCACACATGAAAAGTTTAATTGTATCATTCTCTCCAAAGGTGAAACAGTTTTATTGGAGATTCCTGCCAGAGAAATCACTTGTATCACTAATGGAGAAAGCTAGTAATAAAAGCCTCTCAGATAATAAAGATGGTGACCAAAGCAGATCTCCTATGACTATATCCTAGGGGGAAAGCAAAACAAACCAGTCCCATTTTTTTTGTCAGCAGCTTGAAGGAAAAATCAGATGAAGATAACAATAGTTTTGTTGTAACTGTTTCTATGTTTTTTTCTAATCCAGAGATGAGCATATCCTACAATTTTGACTTTTTTAAGATACTCTGACACCTTTCTGCCTTGTATGTACATATTTAAGCTGCAGAAAAATTGAGAAGTTGCAAGTAAATTATGGATGATAGAGTATTTTAAGAGGTGTGAAGAGTTAGGTAGTATTTATAAACAGTTTCATGTTTCCTCAATGGAGATTGTTGAGTAAGTGTACCAGGAGAGCTAAAAACATGGAGGGAAGTGGAGAAAGAGGGAGACTAAGAATACACACACAGGGGAGAGTTTTCTCCAAAAGAGGCGGAAAAACTGATTACATTTATTCAGCTTACAACTACTTATGACTGCGATGAATATACACAAAACTTAATCTCACCATTCCTCTTTTCTTGATATACAAACCAGTTACATCCTTTTGAAGTCCACAGGAATTTTTTACACCTTATAGTAGGAAGTGTGGTTTCTCTTTATGAGGGGCTGCTGTCTCTCTAGTTAACCTTGAGACCAGATAGTGTGAACAAGCATAACAACAACAGTAATAATAATAATAAAAACATTTAAAATCCCAATTCTAGTAGAAAGCAGTTCCTAAGGAAACCAGGTTGTCTATTATCCCAGGGTTTCCTTTGGTATAAAGGAGTTTGAGGTGTCATGGGTGAAAGTCTGGGAATATGAAAAAATACGTCAAGGTCACACAGCTCAGAGCTTCAGGCAGTTTGAGACATACCTTGAACAGAACCTCTTCTATACTATCCAGAAGCAAATATCAATATTTGCAGACCATAACATTACCAGTCAAAAAGAATCTGGATTTTCTAGATACTAGAATTTCAACCTTCAGTTTCACCATTACACCTTATCTAAATAATACTATGTCCTAAATGACCTTGGGAACAAACCAACTATTTTAATTTACCAAAAATAAAGACAGTTACAAGCTGAAATTATTTTAAGAGGAGGAGAGTGAAGGATGTGTGAACAATGCAGTGGAAGTGGCGAGGGCCAGGTATCCCTCCAGATACTCATGCTAACCATTGCTGCTTCCTGCTCCCCCTGCCTTTGTGATACCTTTAGCTAAGCAGAAGTAGCCACGACAGCAGCAACTATCAAGGCTCAGGGATGCAGGGATGACTCCAACCTTGGGCTTGCCCTGCTCACCTTGCTTGGGTGTTGTGGGACTGGACCCCTGCCAGCTGTGTTCTGCATCCTGGCTCTTGGCTCTCTGTCCTTTAGGGAACAGCCAGTCCTCACTGCTCCCTGGTGATCAGGGACTTTTGACAAGGGCTTGTAGTGACAGGACAAGTGAGAGTGACTCAAAGTCAAAGACGGTAGGTTTAGACTATGTGTTAGGAAGAAATTTTTTACTGTGAGGGTGGTGAGTATGGAAACAGATTGCCCAGAGAAGTTGTGGATGCCTCATACCTGTAAGTGTTCCAGGACAGGCTGAGTGGGGCTTTGAGCAAGCTGGTCTAGTGGGTGCAGCCTTTCCCATGGAGGGGAATTGGCACTCAGTGATCTCTAAGGTACCTTTAAACTCAAACCATTCTATGATTCTATGAATTCTATGATTCTGTGGTTAGACACTTAATTTATGATGAAAAATTAAGGTTTTATATAGCATTTCTCATTTTGTTTCTCAATGTACACTAAGTATTACTACAATACTTCAGGCAATGTCTCAGTCCAGTTGGAGCAATTATATTTTCCTCTCTTTAAATGCTATTGTTTTCTTATTTTAAAGTCGTATGTACTCACATATCATCGAAGATAAGCTTTGTTCTTCTGCAGTCCCTGGGTGTGGTAGACAGAGGTGACCAAGGCTCTGTTTGGAACTGTGGCTTATTGCAAAGAACATTTTCTGAGTTGATGTGAATTGCTTTCTAGACAACAAACAGTAGATAAGACATTTAGGAATTGGCTACTAACTTCAAAAAAAACCCAAGTAACAAAAACCAGAGTGTCTTTATGTTGTGTTGTAAATTGGAAGTTATTTTTCCTGCTATTTCAGCAGGAAGTACGTGTAAGTGTCCTGTCACTGATGGGCACAAATTCACAGATATTGCTCAGAGCACTTTGTAAAAGGTTTGAGTTCAATATGATATACAGCAGAAACTGAGCTAAACTATTAGTAACTATCAAAATACCTGAAGCACAGTAAGTGAAATAATTAAAGAATAGGATGTTGTCATTTAGAAGATTAAGGTTAAACCTCGCCTTCAGCTTCCAGCCTAGCATTGCACCTTGCTTAGGAGAGCATGGCTCATGTTTGACTCGTTTCCCACTACACTGGTGATGTGCCTGTGGTTTGAATTTGTAGTTCAGGTTTCTTTGTGCTCTGGACCCCTGATCAGCTTGAAAGATCTCTTCTCTGTGCTGCAGTGGAAGCACATGTCTTTTGGCAGGGTCTCATGCACTCCCTCAGCTGCAGCCCTGTTCTTCATGTGGCCTCCTGAGGACCTTTGTCCCATCAAGTGACCTGCTATGGGGGTTACTGTGCACTGGTATAGTGCAAATCAGAGGGCCCCAGGTTGTTTTTGGGTGATAACAACTGCCAAAAAATGCTGTTCATCGTTAGGTGACAGGGAGAAAGGCACCAGGGACATGGGGAAAAAAGCTCAAATGGATAAAAGTGCACTGTGGGCAAGCTTTGCTTGCAGTTTCTCGCAGAAATCTGAGGGACCACTTGGGCTTGCCAGTTAGGTGCCAGCTGGGAAGATGGAATAAAACAAAGCTAAGTTTAACATTTATAGTTCATGAGCTTCCATCTTCTATATGACATATCCAGATCAGTTCATCAGGCTAAAGTTTTCAGATGAATAACCAGATACATAAGAATTTTATTGCAAAGGTTGTTATATGTTGACCAAATGGTGCATTGCTAGGCTATGCAGAAAATCTCAGTGAAATGCATTTGCTAAGGGTGTGGATCATAAAGCAATCACCTTTTACTTTTGATTTCCAGCACATTTGCCTGTGAAAGAATTTAAATTATTTTCAAGATACCCAGTGAAGAATCATAATTATAATTCTGAATGGGTAATAAACTTCTGAATTTATGTTTTAGAAGTTAAAATGTTTAGAACTTTACATTTAATTAATGAAAAATAAATTAATAACTGTAATATGTTGAAGGCCTTTTAACTGGAATATTTTATGTAATTTTTTTTCAATTTACCAAAAGCATCTGTGAAAAGCACAATTTATGGTAACTTGTTTTTGAAAATGTGTCCAAAATTAAGATTATATTTACTACTTCCTCCTCCACTCTCAAAAAAGATATATTTAAGCATAAACATATATACTTAACAGATAGAGGGAGACCACTTATCCCCACAGCAGAAGTTGCTGGAAGATACCACTGCTGCAATTCAGGTCACCTGTTTTCCAAGAAGGTGCTTAGGCACCAATACTTAGGCTTTGGAAGCCTCTTGAATGGAAGCCTTTGCTCTTCTCGGAAGCAAATATCACACACAGAATAAAAACTATGAATAGCTTTTGTAGCAAGGAGAGGAGCATGGGAAGCAGAGTGCCTTAAGAGCTTCTCTAGATGCTACAGCAGCAGGTATCAAGATGATGGTATCCAAATTGCTTCTTTTAGGTATTCCACACAAAGCAGAACAGTGTCATGGGGAGGAGGTGACAGTATTTTGCCCTTGATCATCTATTCTCAGTGTCCTGTAGGCTGGAGGATAGGGTACAATTTTGAAAGATGAGATGAGAGATGGGAATTCCCCCAATCAAAAGAGCTAACAGGCTCTTTACTCCAGCATTCTAATCACAGAACTCACGTATAAATGGGGGTAGCATCTCCTCGTCTCTCTCTTGTGCTCTGAAGGCAGAGACCACAACGCAGTGCTGTAGCACAGCCTTATCTGGAAGAGTGCTCCGGGCACACTTAATGTGAGCAAGACTCTCTGATAAGGATATGAGTACTTGGGCTTTGATGGAACTGAGTTGTGAGGCTGGTGCTAACCTGTTCACTGGTATGAGTAGAATCTGATGAGGTTTGTTCTAGGACAGGTAGAACTTGTATGTAGACACACTCGTGGTTAGGCAGTGGCTGAGTAAGCCCTTATACAGTAGGGGTCTTATGCACCATGAATGTAGGGGTCTTGCATCCTGCCCAAGCAATGCTCTGGAGGCCTAAAGGCATTTGTTTTGGGCCATTAGCTTTTTACCTTTTGCTTATGTAGCCTTTGTTATTTGCCTGTTTTACAGCCTGCCCTCTTTCCTTTCTTCTATGCCTTGCTAAACTCAAAAGCAGAAAAGCTGAACTTTGAAAATAACATTAATTATTACAACTTTTTTTTTGCATGCATTTTGCAAAACTATTACAGACTGCAATACAAAGTGGAAAATACACTGCTAAGCTTTATATTGTGAACAGCAGCATACACTTACATTGAAATCTCCAGGATGTGGCTGCAACTGGATTTCACCCTTATGTTTTTTGCTGGAGGAGATGGAAGGTAATAGACTGCTGCCATTAGGTCTGCTGGAGGAAGTTAAATCATCGTTGGAATATTTGTGTTTTGATGCATCAGAGAGGGGAGAGACGGGTGACCGAAGCATTTTCTCATTTTTATTTATTGGTATTGCCAAGCTGGAAATGGAAATTACAGTAATGGAGTGTCACAAAGCTGGCTTTGAGAAAGGTAATGTTTTATATATTACCAAAACTTTGAATTTAAAACCTGCTGGCAGGATAAAGTCTATTGGTATCTGGAAAAGAGCTTACAGTATGGGGACCAGGAGTTCATTTACAAATTTGTATCATGTTTCTTCTCTTTCCCTTCAAGGCAAATTGTCATTCTGGAGTTAATATAAAGTCTGTATCAGAGTACTTGAAAAAAAAAATACAGAGATAAATGGCTACTTGCTCACCATTTCTTAAGGGATAGCTGGAGATGAAGATTAGGCTCTGAAGTGTAAGTTCAGGTTATGGAGCCCTATTTCACCATTACAGGTGACAATTTATAAGCCATAGCAATAAAACCATATGTGAACTAAAACAGGAAATGTGTTTAAAGATGACTGGCTTGTCTTTGTGCTCAATGCCCAGCCTTTGGTAGCAGTGTTTATACTAATATAATACAGACTTTGAAGACAAAGAAAGATAGGCTGATAATGCAGACAAAAGGAAACATATGCAAACAGTAGGCAGAAATGTGAGCTGCTCTGTCTTCTAAAGCAGAAAGCTGTAACATAGACAGTATTTTCAGCTTTCATTTATTTGGGAGAAATTTTGGACGAGAAGTCAGACAGACCATATAAATATGCCCGGAAATAAACTTCAGATGCACTAACTTGAAGAAAATATTTATCTGACAATCTTCACACAAAAAATGCACGTTTTTTTAAGAAGACAGTTGACATTAAGACTAAAACTGTGATTAAGGTCAGAAAGACAATTTTAACACTATACCTTTCCTTGTCACATTCCCCTTTATTCAGCCTATTACTTTTTATGGACAATTCTCACTTCTTTATAGTTACTGTATCAGACAATATACACTTAATGGAATCTCAAAAAAGAATACAGTAAAAACTGTACTTCATTTCTGCCCATAATTTCAGGGAACAGAGCTAATTAAATGCAGTCTTATCATACATTTGTCCATTTATCTGGCAAGTCTTAAAAAAGTAGCTGTAAAAGAAGCCAGGAGTTGTAATTCAGAATGTTTACTGTTCCACATGGCATAGTACCTTTAAAACACTGTGTCAACTGTTTTGCTTTAATGACCAATGGTGTTTACAAAAGCAAGACTCAAGAGTGTGTAAGACAGACAACTGTGCCCTTCTTCTTGCCCTAAGAAAAATAAGATCTTTAGCACTATGTTGAATGTGCAGGCTGATGCTGTCATTTCTTTTCCTCTTTTCAAACATACACCCATGCCTTGGCTACCCATGTTTATACATCACCATTGAAGTGAGGGCCTAAAGCATCCAAGGGAAGCCACAGCTCTTTGGAAGAATAGCCAAGCCTCGAAAGCTTGGCCCTGAGCTTGTGAGGAGTAGCTGAAATTTCTACTTGTGCTGCACACCTCCTACATGGCCTTTGCAGGGCCATTGAGTAGGGCCTACCTGAACATACTGTGGGCAGTCAAAGAGCAGCAGCAGCAACACATCTTATACTGAGAAGCCATGCAGGGCAACTTGCAGCAGAAGAGAGTCTCAGCGCTGTCATCTGCTGAGAATGGGCAGACTATGGATCTGATACAGGCGCAAGAGATTTGGGGTATCTCTGAGCCTGCAGCCTTTCTTGTCAAACAGGACCTTACTTAATCTGCATTTCAGACTGTAATTCCACAATAGAAAATGATCATGGGCTGAAGGTGGTTTTGCTTCTCTCATTGCTACCAACCCTCAGCTGAGCTGCCAAAACTGTCTGGGTGGCTTTACTGGGAGATGGACTGTGCTACTCTGGCAAAAAAAACCCCAACAAAATAAAAGAAGGAAAAAGCCAGAGAAGAAGAAATGGAAAGATAAAATGGAAAAAGAAAAAGGAAAATAAAGAGGAGAAAGGAGGAGGAAATGAAAAAATAAAAGGAAAAGAGAAAGGAAAAACAAAAGAAGAAAAAGGAAGAAGGAAATGCAAAAGAAAGAAAGGAAAAGGAAAAGGAAAAGGAAAAGGAAAAGGAAAAGGAAAAGGAAAAGGAAAAGGAAAAGGAAAAGGAAAAGGAAAAGGAAAAGGAAAAGGAAAAGGAAAAGGAAAAGAGTTTTGCTTTCAAACAACTTTATTGAGTATATTTACAGGAGCCCCTCAGAGGCATCTATGATGGTATAACTGGAGAGGGGATGTGCCAGCATGAGCAGACGCTGGTTGCAAGAGGACCAGGTGGCCACAATATCTAGCTACAGCCTCAGTAGCCCTTCTTCAGCTGTGGGAGTATCAGCAGTCAATATCATGTCCTAGCACAAACCACAGAAACATCTTGGAAGCAGAGCAAACCAGGAAAGAATTAGGAGGCAAATGAACATTTCAGAAATTCTTTGTTTCTCTAATACACAGTTGCAAATGGAAGTACTGAATATAATGTCAAGAAAGAACACAAATTACTGTCTTGCTTCCAGGAAGCACAGAATTAACCCCGTGACACAGCAAGCTATGATAGCGATGCCACTCTCTGAAAATTAATGCAACGTAAAACATATGACACTGTGGTGACAGGAATGGCATGTCTGCATGCAACCAGCCACAAGAAAGGAACTGTTCTGGGCATTGTTTCCACTTTATGAAATGTATGTGACATGTCAGGACAAAGAAATTGAATGTGTATTTAAAGAAATTGAATGTGTATTTTTGAATAAACACTATATATATCAGTTTTCTCCATGACTTTTTCCAGTATTAATGACAAGAATTGCTCAATCTTATCAAATATGCGTACAATAGAAAAGCCTAGTACAATAAATATAAGTATTTTCTTAGTTTTATAGCAGTTTCACCCCAAGAAGCACCCTGATACTACCACAAAAATAATAATAGTGAAAAAATACTGATGACCAGTATGTACCAAGCAGCATGCAGCTGAACTCTTTGAAAAGGTGCATGTCTAAGTTTGACTGCTGGAAGCCCCCAGAGAAGCTCAAGTGTGATTGCTCTGACATTGATAGGGCTCTGTGTGCATAAACCATGCCAGCAAATGCTTAATATTCATCTTTTGTTTCATGCCCCATATCCTTTGAAAATCTCACTTTTTAAAAAGTCCAAGTTCCTTGTCCTAGAACACTTACTAATTACACAGAATAGAATACTTGTAATCTCAAAAATATTGGATCTCAGCTGTATTCTGGAACTGAGTATTGCAGGCACTGTTATGAATATTTTTTTCAATCTTTTCCACAGAGCTGATACATAATTCTATTTATACAGTCAAAGCTTGAAACTTGTAACACTGTAAGAAAAGGCTGTAAGATGGTTGTGTATGTTTATTGGTGCCTACAACACAGTGTTAAGGAATATGTCTTGGACAACCGCACGGCTGCAGCTATAATTACTTGTTCCATGAGCCTCACACTTGAGCTCACAACTTCTTTGTGCAATAGGACAAAAATGCACGTAGGTGAATGTGTCAGGAGCTACTAATTTGATCATTAAACCAGAAGAACAGAGAATGCAGTGGGTAATTTTTCATCATAACATGCGATAATTAAAAAATAAATCCTACTAAAGGAAAAAATAACACCTGGCAATAAACTGGAACTAGTTGTATGATTCATTGGTAACTAAGAAAGAAAAAGCTTACCTATTTTCATTCATATTGCAGTGATTTCCTGTTGTGATGCTTTGGGCAGAGGCAGCTAATCGTGAAGAGCTCTCTCGCTCTAAGTGAGTCTTCTTGATGTCTCTGCACTCTTCCTCATTCTCACACTGAGTGAAGAGAAAAGTAATTTTTCATGGTTTGGATTTACTGCAGATCCAAAAATATTTCAGCAAGTCAATATTTCAGTATTTTCTGTCATTTTGTTACAAATGATGATACCTTCTTTGAGTATATATCTAAAGTGGATCAGAAGTGATTGGTCCATGTCTTAAAAAATAAAATCTAAAGAGGCAGCATGTAAAGAAAGGGGTATAATATAAACCTTGGTTTCCACCACTTCCCCATTTGAACCAGGATTGCCACCTTTCAGATACTAAAAAAAGAAGAACGAAAAAACAAAGAAAGATAAAACAACATGGAAGAATACTTTAGATAAATGGTCCTCAAAAATATACAGATCCATCTGCACACATACAGTAGTTTAGAGGGCAACAGATGACTGGATGCACAGCAAAATTGTCTGGAAATTGAACAGATGGTGATTCCAGTTCAGAATGACTTTTGGGGTTAGATCGGTACAAACAGACCAGAAAGCCTGCTTGGTGGACAGCTTTGGCCATGGAGAGGAGGGGGCTTTCCCCCTAGCACCAGAAAGTGAGTGGGAGAAGTAGGGCAGAAGGGTGGATGTGAGCACAGGGCTGTGCCCACCCAACCGCTGTGACAGTGCTGCTGAGAAGGGGACAGCTAATGGACTATGGTCCTACTCCTACACCAGTAGCCCAAGGGAAAATGGGGCCACCGGGATGTGACGGAGCCAGGATCCAAAACCAGTTAGGTCCCAGGTCTCTGGGAGTGCATCTCTCACAAAGCCCGGGCTCCCTGCTGGGACTGAAGGGCTTGCCTCTTGCTGACAGTCTGAAGGGGAAAAAAGATGCTGCCTCTCCTTTTACCACATACACAGTGATACTGTGCAGACTACGACAAGACAGCAGATAGTTGTTCCTTTGCTGACCTGAGCATCATTTCCAAATGCTCAGGCTTTAAGAGAAGCCTCATGAGAGAAAATTATGCTACTATAAAGGCAGTGCCTTCGCTAAGGCATGCAAAGGCACACGCCAGCACTCAACGCTGTCTCCAAGGGGCTGTGATCCCTCGTGGCTGGAAATTTCGTCTCCTCCTGGGATGTCATCTCCTCTGGGGTTTGGGCAGTCCCTACGTGGAAAGCAGGGACAAATCCCAGCTCTGAAACGCCTGGAGAGGACGGTTGCCATCGAGCACTGGATGTGGGCGCAAGCGGTGTTTGCCTCCCACTTGGCGGAGGCTCCCCTACCCCCTCTGATCGGTTCCCCAGCAGCTCACCTTGCGTTTCCTTCTAGATTTCGGTAAACCCTTCTCTGCGGGGGGTTCAGCACTACTACCCTGCGGGAGGCTGGCCGCCTGGTTTGCTCCGGCGCTCATGGCCAGCGGTTCTTCGGGCAAACGCTCTGGAATCCTGGACAAAAGAGCCAAGTCAATGTTGACCCACAGCGACTTTACCTCATCACTGTCTTTCAGAGGAGACAGGAGCTCATTCCTACCGAAAGGAACCAGGGTGTAAAACTGTTCCTCCAGCTCCTTTGCTATTTCACTACTAGTTCTGGCATTAATAGAGCCAAAGGCACTGCAGCCGCCGTGGGGTTTGCTGGCGGTGCCGGTCCCCGCGTCCTTGGCACCCCGCGGCTCAGGCCCGGCTGCCACTGGCGCCTTGGGCAGCGGGCGCTCCTCCCGCTCCGACTCAGAGCCTGACTCGGAGGAGGATGACGAGGATGAAGACTCGGTCTCGATGAACTCCTTGGATTTAGGCGCCGTTTTGCTCGGCCCTCGGGCCCGACGCTTCTCACCAGCTGCAGCTGAGCGGGGCTCCCGGCGGTGCCCCGCTCTGCAGCCGCCGCCGGCGGGCCGGGCCCTGGGCGCCTCGCCAGCAGCGCTTTCAGGGAAGCCGTGGCTCCGGGGAGGCTCCTCTGCGCTGGGGCAGGGGGGCCCGTCTCCGGCGGAGCTCCTCTCGGCCCGCCGCGGTGCCTTCTTGCCTGCTGCGCGCCTCGGCGGCCCGCCGTCGGCAGCGAGGGGTGACTTCTGCCGGCTGCCCTTGCTGCCTGGCGCTTTGTTGGCGGTCCTGGGCCGCGGCCCGTCCCCGCCGGCAGCGGCGGCGGCGGCGGCGGCGGCGGCGGTGCGGCTCTCCCCACTGCGGTGGTCGGCCGAGCCCTCAGCCGGGGTCTTCTCTCCTTCCTGCCGCTCTACCTTCACGCGGCCGTAGTAGGGATGGGCTTCCAGCGCCGGGCCATCGTGGTGGGTTAGGATGGGTGCTTTGTGAGGGGTAACTTTGTTCAGCCACTTATCCAGCTGCCACTTGTTGGATGAGGGCGGCTCAGGCTGAAAGAGAAACAGACAGCAACGAGCTTAGTGCCGAGGCCCTGCTGCCCCCGCCCCGAGGGTCCCTCAGGGACACCCAAACGCCACATCCCTCCGGGCACCACAAAGATTTTCTTTCGGTGCAAGAGCCGCCCCAGCCTATGGCAACCCCTTGGCACTGACCCTCAGTGGCAGGACAGGGCTCATGCCTGTCAAGGAGGGGTGTTTTTGGTTTCACAGTGGGGTTTGGAGTTGAGAAGGAGAAGGGCTTCTGTGATTCATCATTTCCAAGGGTGATTCACAACAGACTACTGCCACTGGTTTTACTGGGAAACACTTCCAAGTTTCCAGACAGGAAAACAATGCAATGGCGATAGGAAGGGAGGAAAACAAGGCAGGAGTACAGCTGAGGCTAGGGGAGGATAGCAATCAGGAAAGCTAGGGATGTGTATTTTGTGTCCTGTGCCACTGCAGTAAATACAGAAAGCATTTAGAGAGCATACAAAGTGGCACGTGGTGGGGAGCTGGAGGGCTAACCAGGGACCTCATGTAATCTGCCTGGTATTGACATTATAATCCACAAACATTTGTTGTGTGGTGGTGCTGTCAAGGGTTCATTTTGTGAGTATTGTGTGGCTGTTAGTTTTTCTTTTAATTTCTGTCACAACACTATCAAGTTATAAGAGCACATCTAAAACATAATGGTGTTTGGACAGGGAAGAAGTGGGATAATAATGATTTCAAATGTACCACAGCTCAGACAATGTTACTGCAGAACAATGTGTGCCTGTTTTCTAGCGCTTCTTGCAATCAGTAATTTGAATGTAATAAAATGAAGAAGAAAGGCAAAACCCCCAAAAAGAAATAAATGATGGAGTAGATGGCTAGCCATAACCTAATCCCACAAAAGCCAAAGCGAAACATTTCCTAATTTCCTCAGATGGAACCAAAATTTGATTCACTCAGCTATTGCATGTGAATAATCAAAAACTGTCATGAGTCGAACATGAAAACCATCAGTGCTCTGGAAGAAAGTTTGCTCAAGAGAGAATATCCACAGTCTCTAACTTAAAAGAGCATCTTACTTCTTATTAAAAGATGCCCGAGGGCAACACAAGTTTCCTGTACAGCCAAGGGCGCCTTCACAATCACCCACTGAGGGTTGTATTCACTCTACACGGAGCAAAGGCTCCTAAAATAAGCAAAAAAATGAGACATTGGAATTCATATGATAAAAATATTCCTTCTAGTTAAAGTGTCTAATTTGCTCATTACTGAACTGGCCCAAACCTATGGGGAGCTGGCAGGACTGCCTTACGTTTATGTTTTTTAAAGCATGCTCCCTAATATCTTACATGAGGAATTTCTTTCCTGAGCTGTAAATCTTGAAAATGGATGGTCAATATTTCTCTTAGATGAAGCTGTATTTTTACAACCCTTAACTCTATCTAAAAATGAACAGCATTTTTTTTTTATTGCTGTTGAAAATACAGATAGATTTGTTTGGTGCCATTCACTGTGCACATATTGAATTTACTAGATATATAACAAAAGTTCACTATACATGGAAGCCTTTCCTCTGTTCAGGTGTATTTCAGAAAAGGAGATACATCAGAAGCACATGGGGAAAAATACACCTCTGCCCTCCATACATATAGGTGAGAGTGAGTGCTGCTTGAAAGTTCAAAAAAACTTCCAATTCATCTGTTACATCCCATTCCGCCTCTTCATGTATCTTGTAATTCTTAAAAATGGTGGCTCACGGATTTCAAGGGATCACAGTAAACCAGCAGAAAAAAGTGATTAAGTGCTACAGTGTCATAACCTGGCAGTGCAGTACTTTCCTAGACTGGTATGTCTGCTATTTAGGCATAATAACTACAGTCCTACCAACCTACTTGCTATGAAGTTTAATAAAAAGGATCAACAGTGTTAACAGCTTTACTAGTTTTGTCAGCAGTTTCAGGTGTGCTTTTGGAGGTTTATTTAAATAAAAATTCAAATCTTTGTGGCTTCTGAAAAAAACCCTAAGATCTGTCTGCTAAAAAAATCCTTTAAGATGTATCTGATAAAAGTAAAATGTCTGCAGCCCATCAGGTAAATTCAAAGAATCCAAATTTAAAAAATCAGAATTTTAAAACTTTTCTCACTAATTTTAGGCCCTCATACCATTTTGGAATATTTGAGATTGTCAGTGTACTTGAGTGATGCTAGTTCATTTTTGGAAGTAATTTATTCAATTGATTGTTCTAACTGAAAATTACTGTACTTTGAGATCATTTAAAAAAAAAAAAAAGGCACCTTGCAAGAGAACAAATCATGACAGCCAAGAATAGATAGCAGGACTGGTAAAAAAATGTATTGGGAAAATTCACTTGAAAATTTTTGCCCATCCATTGGACATGCCTAATTGTAATTATTTGTGGGAGAAAAAGAAAATCTCTAATTTCTACTCCACACACTATTCTGTGGAAGAAAAGCTGGTTTGCTAGAACTGGAAGTTTTTCATCTGCATATAAGGATGGAAATGTATATGAATATATATCCAGTGTTCTGATACCAACATGCTCTCTGCCTGTTAGTTTTGGTGTCATGGAAATATGCTGCCCCTAGGGCCTTTTGGAGAACTGGGCAGTTTTCAACTGGAGTAAAGCCAGTGCTCTCCAGATGGGCACCAGTAATAGGAATAACAGTCTGTGATCAGCTGACTTGCAATTAAATATAGGTTTGGCTTGAAAACTCAAACCAGGAAACTTAGCAGAATGAAGATACTTTCAGGGATCAGCATACCACAGACATACACATGTGCCAGGCTCCATGGAGAAAGAGGAGGATGTGATACATTTCATTAAATCTTGTGGGTAGATTCATCTGTACAACATCGACACCTATATCTCAGCTAGTCAACAAGTTCCTTCTCCAGTCAGTGGACTACTCTTCTAGGGTGTGAAAAATTCTCTCTTGAAATAGACATATGAAATAGGCCAGATGAGCTGGGCCCTAAAAATGTCTTTTCCTCTCCACAGACTGTAAAGGGGAGGCTGAGGTGATGAGCAGATGTAGGTATCTACAGGAGAAGTGTGCAAATTTAGGTGGGATGACTCCCACACAGCATGTCTATATATCTTAGATCTCTTCAAGGCTGCAAGTGCAACCAGAGGCACAAATGGCATGCATCCAAAAAGCAACTTTTGGCAAAATGTTATGCAGAAACACTTTATAGGGTAAAGGGCTGTAAAACAATGCCATTGTAATGGGGTCAGTCTATGCTTGTTATTAGAAAGAGGGACTTCAGGCATGGTTAAAATGTGGCAAACTTGAAGTGTGACACCACTTTCACTGAGAGATGAGAGAGCCTATAACACGTGCATGGATGTAGCCCACTGTGGGGTAGGACTGAGCTGTCCACCATCCCTGCAGGCTACTCTGCTTGCTGTAAATCCATGGACTAATTTACTCTTGTGGTAACTTGCTTGTGCTGCCCAGCTATCAAATATTTCACTCAGGGCAATCCCCATACAAATGTAATGCTTTCTCGTTATGTTTAAGGCAACAATGATGAAGAAGATGATGCATATTATTATTATTACTATTACTTTATTGCTACTATTAACACTGCTGCTAGTGCTTTAACAAATTAGAACTGGGTATTCCCATGTATTAGGCACAGCACACATATACAAAGGGTTTTCTGGAGGGGAGAGTGTAGTTTCCAGTCTTTGTCAATAATAGTCCACAGGACAGCCAAACTCCCGAATCCTATTTGCAAAGGTAAAGATAGCATTTACAGTTGGTCTAGTGGTATAATTCCCTTTTCTTTTGTATATGTGACTTCTTAAAAAGGAGGAAGAAACTAATGGTTGTGAACTAATCACAACAGCAAAAGCTGTAAAGGCCATTGCATCTGGTATGTGGGGCTGGTGGGTCTCAGAAAGGGGCATCTTTCTCTTCTCGACTGGTAACTGTTGAGAAGCCATGGATCCTTTGTCCCATGTGATAGCTTCTCTTCTTCCTTCCTGCCTATTCCCCACTCTTGTCTTTCCTCAGAGTAGGAATGTGTGGTTGTCTAACCAAAGCCAGCTTTATTAATGATTCACAGGATAATTCAATGGAACAAAGAACAAACAAACCAAATTTTTATCTTTAGAAATGTAGCTCTTTCTATACACTTGACACCCCAATTTTTTTCTACCATGTGAAAAAGGATAAGACATCATTTTTTTCCAGATTCCTTGTTTATGACATTAATTAAGGTCATTCAAAGAATTCATGACTTCAGCGAAGAAATAGGAGATAGAAGTCTCAGTTCCTTGTTCATAATTTTAGGTTTGGCAGTCCACAAAACTTTAACTACTCCCATTAATGTCTGAGGCACCTTAATTTGTCCACATCACTGAAACCAGTCTGAATGTTGTCTCCTGTTCTAGCTCAGCCATTATTCTTAGTTTACTGCAGACATAAAGTGTAGACAGCTGAGCTAGTCACTACTGGCTCTAAATAGTCAATGGAAAGAAACAGACACTTTTAGGGTGCAATTCATCTAATCTACTTTATATGTATGCTTTACAATGAGCTGCTTTTACACTCCAGGCAACTGCATTTAGGCACCTGAGGACAACTTGAAAATCTCAAAATGAGATGAAGAAAAAAATTACAGAAGACATGAAACAGCACTTGCATTGTTATATAAGCTGAAATGCAGAAGATACACTGTCCTAGAAATAAAAATCTTGCAGAGTAGATGCATATAATATATTTCACATTCAAGGGGGAAAAAAAAAATGAGGGCATTATAATAGTTTGCAGATCTCTACATTAAGTCCCTCCCAACCTTTAAATATGGAGTTCTTGCCCAGCATTGTGCTGGCCTACTCAAGTCCATTGAACCTTAAAGCACCAGTTAATGCTAAATCAAAAAGCAAGATGTATTTACTTTTTTTGTCTTATCCAATAGATTACATTAATTTTAAGACTAAATCTGGAATTGAGTCTGCTACTTAACTGAGGTGGACATGGCCTCCCTTTCCAAGGGGCTATCTCTTTCCATTTACTGGGTAAGAAACTGGCATATACTTTAGAAAGATGGCTTTATTGGGTGCATACATCTAAGTTAAAGCATTTATACAAAGCTAAAAGGACTTCCAGTCAGAGACATCACTTGAGCATGTTTGAACTGGTGCCATCAGTCATATGATAGGCCTGGGAAAGCATTAACCCTTGGGGAAAACACAGGTATCCTACTTCCCTGGGACACCCTGACCCTATCCACGTGTGCTGTCTCCCACATCCCATCAAGGGATGAAAATTGCCTATGAAAATCACTGCAGCCATCACGTTTTTGAGTCACTTAAATTGCCATGTAGGCATGTTTCATACAGCATGTCCTAGAAGGCAAACCACACAAATATAATGCAAAGAGACAAGCAATCTGTTGGAGTGGGGCAGCTGTTTCGTGACAACAATCACTGACAACTCAGGCCCTGTACAAAAGTAGTTCCACAGATCTCGAGAGGATATGTATAAAATGCTTAAGAGGAAGCACTTCCTCCATATTTCCATGACTTAGTTCTCTGCTGGACATAATGAAATTCACAACCTGCCTCAGTTAATTAGCTTCCTGCATTCCCTGAGGAATTGCTGCTCTTGGGTCCAAGCAGCATGGGTATCTGCCTAGATAGTAAGCACTCCTCCCTTCCTGTGCTTCTTTCCCTTTCATCTCATATTTCCTTCCCCTTTCTTTCTTCTCTTTGCCCCTTTTTTTTCCACCTTTGAAGATCCCACAGAGAGAGGAGGGACCGAGCATGAGATCTTTGCACTAATTCAAGCAGGGACTTAAGCAGACAAAGAACAAGGTCATAACAGGTCAGATGAGAAAGCTCAGAATGGGAAATAAGACATGGGATACTGCAGGGAGAGCAACAAGACAGACTGGAAAGAAGAGAGAGAGATGTAGGAAGGGGACAAAGTGAAAGGAAAATTAACTGGAAATGGGTCTGAAAGTACTGTGAAGAAAAGACAGAAGATAAGTTAAACAAGGAATGAAAGTGACAGAACCTGAGAAAAATATATTAAGGATGTTTCTGTGATTAGTGCATTTTGCTCAACTGGAAACATGGCTCCAAATAACCAAGGAAAATATGAGGTTTGCTGTTTTTTTAGTGTATTTTTTTTTCAGGGTGAGAGAATAAGTGAGACAGTTTTCAGGGGAGGATTCTAGTGATTGGATGGTTTATGTGGAGTAGGAAAATACACTGACTGTATTTCATGTGTATTAACAATCTTGCCGCTAGATTTTTGAATATTTTTACATACATTAATGTGTGTGATGTGGCTGTGGAGTTCATAGTTTAATTCTAAACGTGTGTATTGACCAAAACGTGTAAAAATGTCAATCCTGGTAGAAGTGCCGAGCAGAGAAAGCAGCTTTGTTGTGTCTGTTGAGCTTTCTGTAGAGTTGAAAGCAGAAGGTGTCACAGCACTGGCAGCTTAATTGTAGTTTGGCTAGGGCTTGTCTACATGTGGAAATTTTCAGTGCTAGCTTTCCAGATGACTAGTTTGGGCTCAGTGTTTTGCACCATGAGTGATTCAGTTTAGTCCGTTTTGGAGGTGAATTGAAAGAAATCACATAAAGGCAGCAGTAGCAGAGAATAATTCACTTAGAGAGTGAGGCAAGGGAAGTGTGTGGGTGAACAACTGGTTTCTTTTAAAAATCCACCCTCAAACTGATTTTATAATAGCTTCCCTGTGCAGAGAAGCCTTTAGCTCCCTCTCAGTGCTGGGAGCCCACATCAGGACTTACACATTAAGCAAGCCATTGCAATGGAGGCAGAGTTGCATAAAACTTCAAGCAAGCTGTGAGCCTTGCAAGGTGCTCATCTCCAGTTTGAGGAAAACATAACAGGGTTTGTTCTTTCTTCATTTTTGTTTCAAATGCTTTAATCTGCCCCAAGATCCTCTGCCACTTCCATTTCACAGCATGCCAGGAGGAGGATCCTTGGGCCTTTCTCTCCCACTTTTTTTTTTCCCATACATCTCCTCACAGCCTCCTTGTGTTGGCTTGGCTGGGAAAATGTGTGAGTGGGTGTAGTAATGGAATGCCACCCTAAATCATGAAGAGAGAAACCCTTACCTCTGGGCTGGAGTAATGCGAGGGTTTGCTTCCGTCACTCTCGCTGGAGCTGCTTTCGCTCTCTGAGTCCGACTCTGAGCTGGTCTCGGATTCACTGGAGCTGCTGCTGCTCGACCCCTTGCTGGAGAGTCCCGAGGCTCGGGCGTTGGACTGCGGCACCACCAGGCTGGCAGCCCCACACACAGCCCATCAGGGTGCGGGGGCAGGGGAGGGAAGAGAAGGAAACAGGAACATGAACATTAAAGCCACACATATTAAGAACCATGCTGTTTTAGGGAGCAGACCTCTCTGGATGCCTGTGAGCTTGTCTCTGCTGCTAAAGAACAGTGAAGTGACTTCAACATTACATTGCTATAATTGGGGGGAAAATAAGGGGTTACTCTCATATCCATTTAAATCCATAGTCTTTGCCATCTTTTTCATCTGAGGAAGAGTCAAGTTTTCAATTGAGCTTGTCTCTTTTCCCATTCCACAGATACTTTAGGCTATATTAAAAATACTAAGTGTTAAAAACTAAATGTTCTGCAGTACAGAAAGAAGTTTTATGCTGTCTAATGAACACTCAGCTCAGAGATGAAAGCAGGAGACCAAAAAGGTGAACAATTCAGAAATGGAGTTGAACCCCACACTACCAGTTCTAAGTAATAATTGCAATAACCATAAAAATAACAATAATAATACATCTTCACCAGAGCTTTCAACCCCCATCTTCCATTTTGCACACTTCTTCATCTACCCATAAATGCTGTTGTTACCTGTGTATACCATCTTGATATTGACAATTCAAGATCTAAGACTCAGCCTGCAAAAACTTGAAGAGCTCAGGCTTGTGTTTTTGCATGTCAGCAGTGCAGTGCTGTCAGCAGAGCTACTTGCCTTCTTTAAAGTTATGTTTGCATGCAAGTGTTTGTATTATCAGGCCTGAAAGCAGTAGAAATGTGTATTTTCCTGAAATAGTTGACCATGCATATTAAAAATATCACAGTCATAAAGACTTGAGTGTGAAATATCATATTAAGTCATCCAGCTTATTCCCCAGGCAATGGAATATTGTTCCCTATAGCAGGGTGCATTTTCTAGTGAGTTGTCCAATTTGATTTTAAATGACTTGAATGTAGCTTTTACTTTTACCCCTGGGAAACTTCTCTGCAAACTAACCCAAATTCCACTGTCAGAAATTTCTGCCTACATTCAACCTGAAGTTGCCCTTTTAAAATTTATAGTTGTTACTTATTATTTCATCTTATTACTAATAGTTACTATGATAAATTATCCTCCTCCCTTTTTGCTCTCACATTTTTGCAGACTGTTTTCCTGCCCTACTTCAGTCATCTTTCAGACAAGGCCTTACACATTCACTTCTTCTGATCTTTCTTCATAAGTCATTATCTCCAGGGATATGGGATCATTTTTATGGCTCTTTTCTGAACTCATTCCAATTTGTCTATATCTCTCTGATAACAGGGTGCCCAAAACAGAGTGCAGCATTATAGATGGCTTCTCACTACAGCCCTACAATGAAGGGCTATTACCTTCCTGCTCCTTGATGCGTTGTTTCTGTAAACATATATCCAAGCTGTGAGGGAATGTATAGTCCATTAACACTTCTGCTTCTCTTTCAACACTGCTTTCTTCAGAATCCCTCTGCTGATAGCTATATGATTATTTGCTTCCAGAGAGATTAGCTCCCTTTTTTTCTTCGTACCAGTTCTCATTTTCTTCTTTTACCTTGCAAGCTTCTAGCTCCTTTTGATTTATTTCTCTGCCCTCAGAGGTGTCTGCAGCAACTTCTAATTTAGTATTGAATGCAAACTTAATTAAATGGTTATTCACTTCTTTTTCCAGATCATTAATGAGACTGTTAAATAAACCCCGCATGAAACACACTGGTACCCTGATAACCATCTCTTCCCAACTCCATTCACTGATGTTTATCATTACCCTTGTTTATGCTCCATCAGTCCAATATTGTGGCTAATGCAATGTGATCTTGGAGATGCATTTTGTGAGAAATAATATGTAATAATTAATTACAGTTCTGCTATGTTGCACCTAATGAGTTGTCTTTACATGTTAATGGTGCTTTTCATTATGGAAAACTGATACCTGACACCTTGCACAAGCCACATATGACAGGTAATTCCTGGGGCTTTGAAAAGAGGCCAGGCCATCAGAGATGCGGTTTGAACTCCACAATTCCCCATGGCTGCGAACTTTCTGGCCCTCTCGCTGCCTCCCCTAACATATGCCAGCCTTTCCCCTCTGGACCACCTGTCTTGCACAAGCCAGTACTCCCACCACATTGCCTTTACTTGCAGCATCCCCACTGCCTTTTGCTAGGAAGTGGCACAGCTGCCCGTGGCTTTCTTGCTCCAGAGAGTTTCTGGTTGCTTGGAGAACCATGACACTGTTGGACAGCTTACTGCACCCTTCAAAGCACAGTGGGGCCAGGCAGTGAAAAAAAATTCACCTGTGATCTCACCTTACTAATTAAAAGCAAGGAAAATAAACAGGAGAGTGAAGAACGGACATCTGTTATATTTTTGATCTTTATTTCTATCCTTGTAACTACTGGACAGTAGAGAGAGGCGGCAGTAAAAGCTCATGCTCTGTCAGGATGGCTTGGTGCTCCACATGTGGTCACAGAAGTGTCTGTCACCTGCTGGGTGGCCAGAAGTCTGTCTTCATGCACAGGCATTAAATGTACCAGCTACAATGAGTGCCTT
Source organism: Rhipidura dahli (assembly GCA_013399225.1). NCBI lineage: Eukaryota > Metazoa > Chordata > Aves > Passeriformes > Rhipiduridae > Rhipidura > Rhipidura dahli. Next base: position 2,290,209 of record VXAC01003061.1, on the reverse strand, counting down.
TAAAAACCTGTCATTTTGTCTAGCCATGCAGGTGTGGTAAAGACATGATTTTTCAGGCATTTTTATAACTTCATTAAGGCACAGAAGTGATAGAAACAGCTGACACACTTGTAAAAAATTCCCCTTTTTGGAGAAGAAAAATTGGTATTTTGTAAACAGCTTCAGGATATTGGAGCTTTCCACTTGTACAGGTTGTCCAGTGAACTTCAGATTTAAGTTACTCAATTATATTAACAGAATGCAGTTAATCCCTTTCTAATAAAATAGTGGGAGCTATATACAAGCCATTATGGATAGGTTTTGTGGTTTTGATTTTTTTTCTTAAGAGAATATGGAAAGAATATGAGAAGTTAACTGCCTTTTCTGACATTGTAGCTTAGGGAATGCTTTTGACAGTGTCTGACTCTGATGGATTTCCAGTCCTCTCCACAACAGCATTGTTACTGAAAAGTTCTTCAGAATTACAAAACATCTGCACATTTATGTCCTGCCCTTAGTGACTGTGGTTTTAATTTTTAAACCATCATTTTTATTTGCCATTGACTGAAATATTCAGAAATTGCTACATAGGGGATGAGGGGGAAAAATACCATGGTAATATTTCTTTCCTGTTGTGACATGAAATGTTTTTCTAGGCTGCTGAATAGAAATTGTTAGTACAGCCCTAGATATAAAATATAACTGTTGGACTCTTCACAAACATCTGGAAATCTACGTTTGCTGTTCTAATGGTAGCCAATATACTACAAAATTTAAACTTCACAGTATTTTCCCATTTATGCTGATACTGCTGAAGTCTTCTGTCCCCCTTCTACCTTTGCAATTTTGAAATATAGCATATTCTTATAAGGATCCTCATTATATTATAGTAACCAGGGTAATAACAGTTACATCTGTCTTCATGCATTCTTATTTAAAAAAACCCTTGTTTTAAAAATTGGGGACTTTTATTTTGGACTGCTCTTTCTGAAGGATGTAAGCAAGATCATGCAGTTAGACTGATTTACATTTTAATGGCCATGGCACATAACATTCGGGCATATTTTGCTACTGGTTTATGCCCCAGAATTAATTACCACATAATAGAATTTATATTTTTATTTTAAGGAATTAAACAACAATTTGGGTGAGAACCACTTTTCTGTAAAGCTCCTCATCAGAACATGCACTCTGACTTAAGAAAGAGAGTAAATACCCTATAAATTTGCCAGAAGCTCAGTACTACGACCATTTAAAAACCAACACATCATCTGAAGTTTCTGATCAGATATCTCCCATCATCCTGGCTACAGGGAACCTGGGCACCCAATTGCCATGCAAGTCTCCAACAACCTGTTTTCCTGCACTGTCTAGTGGACAACTGACCCTTCTTAGAACAACTGCTAGATTCTTGGTAGCCTCAATTTTTCTCATATGTGCAGGTTCGGAAACCCAGTGATCTGGGGAGATTAATACTTCTTCCTCACTCAAATTAACTTGTGATCCAAGTTGAGAGGTGAAGCCATCTCAATCCCTGGACAAGGCTGAGAGGTTGTTTGTGTGGGACCATTTGTTAGCCCCATCAGGCTGCATGGCCACGGCCAGCCTTGGAATGGCACCAGTGGTTTGAACAGTTATGCAGAAAGGTGCAAGAGTTTGCTATTCAGTCAGTGGAGGCAGATTCCCAAATGAGATTACTTTGGTGGCCCTCAGGAGACCTCTTCAGGTTAATCACGCTGGATCTGAATCCCTCGCTATGCTTCATATAAAGCTGCAGCTTACAGCTGCACAACTTCCCATGATAATAAATCAAAGCATTCAGCACTGGCCACAGGAAGTTCCCAGGCCAGGCATATGCTGCATTGCACGAATTCAGTCCCAAAGACATGCAGCATGGATAAAAGTACAAGTAAAACTGATGCAGTTCTTTACCAAACTGCAAGCATTCAGTGACAATATAAGTAGATTCAAAAGAAAAAAAATCCCTCTGATGCGGAAGGATTTGTGAACCCAGTTTTTAGCTGCGTTGCAATATGAAGGCACTTTATATCTACTTTGCACAGGCATAAATGATTATCAAGAATGCAATGCAAGGGAGAATCAGGCCTTGGAGAAATGACTCAGCCAAAGGAATGTATCAGAGTGACCCTCTCAAATACTTTTCCAGCCACAACAAAGGCTACGCAAATGCTCATAGAATCATAGAATCATTAAGTTTGGAAAAGATCTCCAAGATCATCAAGTCCAACTTTTGACCAAATATCACCAGCCCCACTAAACCATATCACAAAGTGCCATGTCTACTCATTTTTGGAATGCTTTAGGTTTGGTGACTCCACTCCTTCCGTCTACCACTCTTTCAGTGAAGAATTTTTCCTGAAATCCAACCTGAACATACCTGGGCACAACTTGAGGCCATTTCCTTTTGTCCTATCACTGGTGCCTGGAAGAAAAGGCTGACACCTACCTCACCACAACCTCCTTTAAGGTAGCTGTAGACAGCAATAAGGTCTACCTTGCACCTTCTTTTTGTCAGTGTAAACAAGCCCAGTTTCCTCAGCTGCTCCTTATGGAACTGATGTTCCAGCACCTTCACCAGCATTGCTGCCCTTCTCTGGACATGCTCCAGCTCCTCAATGTCCTTCTTGTAGTGAAGTGCCCAAAACTGAATACAGTACTTGAGGTGTGGCCTCACCAGTGCCAAGCAGGGGGAAGATGCTTCATATTTTAGAGTCCAGTTGGTCTGTGTAATTTCACTTTGCAAGAATTGTATCCAAAGCTTTCTTAATAAAAAAAAGGTCACTATCTGACACTATTGTATTTGTGTTTGTTTCTGGAGATAGGATGCTACTTATCCAGTGTCATCTGCACAGTTGTGATCATCTAAACTATTTTTCTTCTAAATCTTACTCTACTGTGCAACTGCTAAGTGGCTGTGGCTTCCCACAGGAGAGAGAAATGCAACAACTAGTGAGAAGAGCTTATTTGAATAAACAAGTGACATTGTTAGGGATCACACTGTCAATATTGAGAGGTAAGCATGGAGAAGGTGATCTAAATCCGTATGTCACAAACATTTGAGAAAATCCTAAGAAAGGCTGTATGGAGACTTGGAGTATTTGGGACACCCAGAAAAAAAATCTATCACTGTCTAGAAGATCAAGGCCAGTTGTGGGAAAACAATACTCTGAAACAGACACCAGTTCCTTAGCTGGTATAAACTGTCACAGCTCCACTGACTTCAATTAGGCTACAGTGATTTAAATCCAACAGTAAATCTGACGAAGACTCTGAAACAGTATTTCAAATTCAGTGATGAAAACATATTCCATGGTTTAAAGCTCTGTTGGCAGAGCCTCTATTTTGATTCCAGATTAAAGTATCTGAAACACCACTTCCTTCTTCGCTCAGAGACAACCTAAAACCCATTGAAGGTCTTTTACGGAAAACTCTTTATCCCTTTGTTACAAGAAGCAAATTCCACATGGTGCTTCCTCAAAGCACAGGCTGAGACTATTGTGCCAAGATCTGTATAAATATCTCTGCTGCCTGGCACTGAAGATACTGCATGTCTCTCATGCACACAGTAGGGAATTCCTGTCTCAGTAATTGTGAATGAATCACAGAAGCCATGAAAATGCCCACTTCTTGCTGCTGCTCCTGTGCATTTTTCAAATTCTCTTCCAGCAAAGACCTCTGAAGCATGCTTACCGTGGGAATTACCTGGACTTGCAGATCAGGCCATCCCAATACTGTAACAGAACATATGGGGATATTTTCTAAGGCAACTGTAGAATGCCAAGAAATAGCACCATAAGGGTAGACTACAGAATGAATGTGGACCTCATCCATTTGTTTCAGGACAAAATCATGCTGAGAAAAGGGAAATGATGCCATAAACTCTGTAACATGCACAGACAACAGCCAGATACCACCATGGTTTAAAATATCAGTACAAAAGCTGGTTGTGTTTTTAACATTCAAAGATAAGAACAGTAATAGAGTCACAGAAAGGCTTGGGTTAAAAGGCACCTTAAAGATAATCAATTTCCAACTCCCCTGATCTTTACGGTCTGTTCTAACCCAAGCCTTTCCGTGATTCTATGCTTTGGTGATAAAAAGGCTCTGCTCCAGTTTTAGGTGTGCCCCTTTGTGTCTGAATGACCAAAACAAACGACCCTTTCAGGGCTCCAGCAACCATCCCATACATGGCTGTGACCAAACTTCCTACAGTCAGTGTGTTAGGAGACGTCCTTCACTATTCTTTAAAAAGCACTAAGATACCATTTTTCTGAAGTCAGTATGGAAGTGACACAAATTTATGGTTTTGTACCTTTGCTAACTATTAGCATTAAACCAATTAACTAGCTGAATTCTTTCTAGTTACCAATTGCAAAAACCTATCATCCACTAACAGGAAAAGACAGCCAGCCCTGCCATGGCCTGCTGTTTCAGCCTGAACACAAAAAAATGAGGCTCAGCACTTCCCTTTCTCCAGGTAAACGATTTCCCAGGAGTCTGTTAATATCTTTAGGAAACAGAGAAATGTTTTCATACCTCATTCCTGTAATGGATGAGGTATGAAATGGGAGTCATGATGAGTGAGAGTCCTGGAGGTTGTTCGGCTTGTCACAATACATAATGCTCCTGTGAAAGCACTGCATTACCTTAGCTGCACTACCTTTGCACAGCACAGCTAATAAAGCACAGCTGCCAAGAACAGGGTTCATAGGCCCCACTTATATTTTAACACTTTCCCTGGGAGCTTCTTAAATAGTTTGTGCTGACAGGACTACAAGTATCATCTGATAATGCAAACTGAAGGCAAATGAGATCTCTCTGAAGAGCGTCAGGTGTGCACTGTGCAATTGCAGCTTGTCAGAATAGTCACTAAAGAAAATTTGGTAGGAAAGGCTGTTTAAAAGAAGAAGCTACAAAGCTCATGCACACACATATACAAAAAACCCTGAAGAAAATTCAGGCTGGCAGGGGGCATCTACTTCAGGTCCTGTTGATAGTGGAGGCAGCCAAATCACAGCTCCCACCGTGACGGAATATGTTAGAAATGAGAAAGCCACTAGAAAAAAACCCACCTTGACTAAAAAAAAAATAAAAACCCCTCCTAAAATAAAATACCATGTAACAGTTAATAGTGGCATCTCTGTATAAATCAATCTATCAGGAGGAGCGTGTGCTGGGGTATCTGAGATGAAAGGGTCCAGTAGACCTGGAGCAGCATTAACGTGGGGATGAAGTGATTAGTCAGCAGGCTGACAGCTGTGCTAGGAGCCTGGTGCCAGATTCCAGCGTCTGCTTTCCACGGCTGCCAAGTGTTTGCTTGTCGTTCCAGATAAATGGAGCATCAGCAGTGTTTTATTTGACCTGCTCCTAAGAAAAATAAAGCAACTCTGACTTCCTTGGTGTGTTTGTCATTGACCTTGCATCAGCTGAATATGAGCAGAGAGAATCCCCTGGTCCAGGCAAGTTAACTATTTAGTAGAAGAGGAGTGATAGGGTCTTTTTACCTTGGTAGTTTAATTAGTATTTTAATGGCTTAAAGTACAGTGACTTGAAAAGAAATGACAGGCATAGTCTCTGTGTCCTATATTGTCCTTGGAACATGGCCTTCAACCAATGGCCTGGAGAATGATGAACAGCTTTGAGAATAGTCCATGAACAGCACCCTTCTCCCTCCCCTGCGAAATCAGGAAGCAATCTCTATAGAGACTTTTTTTGAGGAGGGGGGAGACTGGGCCAGAAGTAAACTGGAACTGGATAAAGCTCTTGAGAAGATTCAGTCATAGAACACTGCTTTTGATTTCCCCCTGAGACCGAGGGCAATGGCATTTGTGTGTTTTCCTTCATACATACCCCAGAACTTTTTTTCATAATTTAGGCCATGTTAGGAATTTTCTATTTGAGATCCCTCTATTGTCTGGTCAAGGCCAGTTTGTGCCCACTGGAGACTCCTACCTCTCTTAAGCTGCTTAAACTGTGTGCGTGGTATGCCCAGCACCTTGTGCATTGTAATCTGTATGGGAAGCAAGGGAGGTTTGGTTCAGATTCCTCTTCAGGGTTCAGTCACCTCTCTCTGCTACTTCTAAGGACTGGGGTTGGTATCCAATATGAAGACCTTTATCCACTTCCAACTCAGTACCCCACTATTTCACTAGACCCCTATCAAAAGCTGATCCCCTGTCAGAGTCAATTATATCAGTACCACCTGTCTCAGGAACAGATCCTCCACTAACATTTTGAAGATGATTCCAGCAGCCTGGTTGGCTTCAACCCGCTGAGAGACGTGTTAGAAAAATAAAGGTAATTAAGCACTGGAACCGATCATCAGTGAAGATAAGGAACATCAGCCATGGTAGTTTCAGAAACTAGGCAAAGGAGCAATGCAAAATATTCTGTAGAGTGGCTTTAACACACCATTTTCAATATGTGTCATCAGGAGATTTTGGTTACAGTTTCACTGGATATTAGCCTGGGTGTCACTCTTTTTGTCTCATTTATTTCCTAAAACATGAAGTATAAATGTGCTTCTATCCAAGAGAACAGCAATTTTTGCTTGTGAGTGACAGCTTCATCAAGCCTCAGAAGAAAACCACAGCAGTGCAGACTAGAAAATCCTTGTCTGCACTGGCCTACCATCACCTTTTTTCAGAATTACTGTTGATATAACTCATGTTGTGGCTGGCCATCAAAACGAACAGCCTTTCATAGTCTTCAGACACAGTCATACCTCACCTCAGCACAGCAGCCTTTTGCCTCAGTCAGCAGAGCCCTGGGTATGGTTCTGCCTTGCAAGACTTCTCGCTAAGCTCTGGGAGTCCAAATACAGATGAACTTGTGCAGATAAAATTACTAACTACCATAATGGCTGTCCAAATGGGTGCAATAAATTTCAGCATGAGACAAACTCTCTCAGCTTTTACTGACTCTTAATGTTGCTGCTGCCAGCTTTAGTGTTACTCTTTGACTCAAGCCATATTCTGTTGTCTCCCAAAGGTCTTTTTGGCCCGTCAGCTCTAATCAATATGCTGCCTTGAGAAGGAGCTTGTTTTAAGTAGGTTTGCTCACCATAAAGAACCATATAAAGAAAATTTGACTTCTAGTCCTTGTCAGCATATATCACTCCCTATGCAGAACAGCATTTAAGATGGTCTGTTATTTGAATCCAAGTGCTCTCTTATATGTTTCAAAAAATGACAAATGCCTGGAAAAAATGCATAATTGTTCTACAGAAGACATTAGGCAGGCTCAGGAATGGCAAGCAAAACAGCTAATAAAGCCCAGAATTGTAGCAGAGAGGATGTAAAAGCTAATTAGTTTGAGATTATTTGAAGATTTGTAAAAGGTTCTTCTGTTCTCCTTTCTGTTGTAGGCACAGCCTGTTTTCCATCGTCATCCAAAAATACTTTAATATGTTTTTAGAAAGAGTTGCCCAGGATATGCTGTTTACCTATCATTGACATGTTAGCTGGAAATAAAGAATGTTTAAAATGAATTTTCAGCTGTTGAGTATTTGCCTGTGATGCAGCCTTAGGTTTTCAGGGGTCTGAACCACTGGGAAAAAAGTTCTCCCATTCTGACTGGGCTCAGATTCTTGACCCCTTATTCTGGTTTAGTAATGTTGTAGTAGCTTTACAGCTTTACAGTATTGTAGCTTTACAGCTTGGATAGGAATACCCAGAAGTGCTCCTGAAGAGCACCCTCTGTCCAGTGAGGGTGTCAGGATCTGATCCACTGTCACTCAGCAAACACAGTGTGCAGATAATTGATGAAGGATTTTGAAGCAGAGAGCAGTATCTATGAGTAGCCTTTGCTGTGCTTTCCTCAGGTACAATGTGGTCTGTGCAAAACTATGAAGAAGGGTGATATGCACAAAGATATAAATGTTACAAAGAGTTATATAAATTGCCCTTTACAATTCAAAGGAAAAACTGAATGTGAATTGCATCTTTTTGTTAGATGTTATCCATGGAAAGTAAACTTGAGGTTTGCTCATGCACACACAGATGATGAGGGGAGGCAGAAATAAATTTCAAAGTAAATATAATTTTATTTGCTTTATTAATCTAGAATGTAGTACCAATGTGTCTGGACTCAGTGGTTCCCCAGCTGCAACCTCCTGCAGGATGTTATCAATCCTTTATTTCTGTGAAATGTGCTACCAACTACTATGAAAAACACTAGATCTGTATGACATTTTAATTAAAAAAAAAAATTGGTCTTATACCATGCTGTGTCCTGATGTAGTTAAACATATATCTTCCAATATACCTTTCAATCCGTATCTCACATGTTTTGCTGTTCATTAACCACCATGCATCTTTTTAGGTTTCCTATGAATTTACAGTATCACTAAAGCATGTGGAGATGCCTTTGCCTATTCTTCAATGCATCTTTTGACCTCCCTGCCTCTCCCAGTGGGGCAGAAAGGACATGTACCCATGGTAGTGGGGAGAGGGCACAGGGACAGGGAGAAATATTGCTAGCTGGTGCTGCTTCCCCCTCCTGGTGGCACAACAAGCTTTTGCTGTCTTCTTCCTCTCTCTGCCCCCAGGCCCATAGCCCTTTCTGGCACCAGTCTTGCTGCAGTGTCTCAAACATGCCTCTGCCTGCCTGAGCTCCTGCATGGTCTAGGATGTGCTGTGTCAAGTGGGGAGCCTCTTCAGAGTAGGAATGTGCATTCAGCAGTGTGATCCAGCATGGAGACTGTTAAAGGTGTAGGAGTCAACATGTGTTGCTGCTGGGAGTTCAGTGCCCAGCTGTGATGATATACACCCAGTGCTTCTTTAAAAGGGTATCACATCACCTGCCTGCAGCTGGGAACCAGCTGGGGGAAAGTTGGACAGTCTGCACAAGGGCTTTGCTGAGATGAGACACAGATTTCCAGGAGAGTCTGATTTTCCATGGTCAGTGCAGCATGAAAGTAACTCCTGGGGATTTTTTTTTTTTTTACCACCCCAACACAACCCTAAGTGTTGCTAGGCAAGTTGCTGCTAGGCAAGCTTCAGCTTGGGGAGAAAGATCAAGCACTGGGTCTTTGCCATTAGCTTAGGCACTAGGGGAGAAGACTAGATGACATTGTTGATAACTACTAGCTTGAAGACCCCAGCAGGCCTTCAGACAGTTTTATTAATCATAAAAGTCATTAAAAATGGCCAATTCCTCAAGGGCAAAGTAAAAACAAAACCTTGGAAGAATGAATCAGAGCAGGCATCTCCCATTCCTTAAGAGCACTCCGTTCAACATTCTCTGCAGGAAACTGAAAGGGAATATTTAGGACTGATACTCCCAAGCAATATAATCTAATGCTTTCTCAGGGAAGGGGCAAACTTCCTTATGGACTTCGATAGCAACAAAGGAAAATATTGATGGACTTTGTGTATAGCTGGGAGGCAGTGAGCTCTCAGTCAGTTGACTCAGAGATTTGCATGTCACACCCAGAATCAACAAGATATTTTTTTCCCTTTGCCTTTCCACTTAGCCTTTCCTCTTTTACTTTTTTTGCTTTCCCTGGCCTCTCCCTGGATCCAGATCTGGGCTCTGCAGTACAGAAGAGACATGGAGACCAGCAAAGTGCCATGAACATGATTAAGGGATTGGAAATTCTTTCACATGAGGAGGCTGAGATGACTGGGAGGGATAAATACCTGACAGGAGGAAGAAAAGAAGACAGAGCCAGGCTCTTCTCAGTGGTGCCCAGTGACAGGACAAAAAGAACAAAAATTGAAATACAGGAAATTCCGTTTAAATTTAACATTTTTTTTTTTTTTTTTTAATGTGAGGATGGTCAAACTCTTGAACAGGTTACACAGAGAGGCTGTGGAGTCTCCATCCTGGGCGATATTCAAGACCCAACTTTGGCCTTGAGCAACTGCTTTAGCTGATACTGCTCTGAGTGGGGGTTGGACTGGATCATCCCCAGAGATGCCTTCCAGCCTTAATCACTCTGTGACCCTGTTGGGGTTAGCACAAGTACGACAAACTATGGTGCTAACTAATGTGATAATGTGATAACTGTGTGGGCACTGAATGGTTTCTGAGCTCCATCTGGCCACAAGAGTCCCCCGTTTTGTGTTTAAAGCTCACTCAGATGACTATTGGGTCACTGCCCCAACTTGACTGAAATGTAGACTTGGCCTCAGACACCAAACCTACAGCTGAAACATGTCAGCTGCATATCACATGTTTGCAGCTTTACCCGCTACTCCATCCTTTTGCAGGCTACTCCATGTTTGTCAGAGTAAAATGGACTCAGGGGGTGTTTATTAGGCTCGTTTGCTGCATTTGGTCAGTAAGTGGAATATGCAACAGCAGCGGGCAGAGGCTGGAAAACCTCCTTCTCCTTCAAACATTTCTGGATCTGTTTCTGAATGTGACCAGCAGTGTCTGAGGCAGCCCATCAGGTTATGCTTTATTTATTGAGCTGTACTTCACAGCACCTTTCTTCTATAAAACTGTGCTGTTAGAACACTGTTTTACATTTTTTTGGGAGTATCTCTCAAGTGCAGTTGTCTAGCATCACTGCCCAGTGATGAGCAGCTGCTGACAATGCCAATGCACTGACAACTGCAAAATCCCTTCTTTCTGAAATCGGGAGTAGAAAAGATCATCATGAAATAATGGACTAATGTGGCCATTCTATCTATGCTGCTCATAAATTACATTTTGAACCTGGCAATTGCAGGGTAATTAGGAGGAGAGTAGCTTTCCTGCAGGAACATATATTTCCTATTCTGCTTGCCTGACACACTCCAGTTTAATTTTTCCTTTGTTCACTCAGCTCAGAGAATGGCAATTACCAGAGGTGATAGCCTAGTGGCAATTTTTGAATCATGATGAGACTTAGCACAGAAACGAGGAAAAAAAAGGACAGGTATCGCTAGTAATTAAAATGATTTTGAATTAAAGGGACTCTTGCAATAATTGCTTTTGTCCTATACTTGTTACCACATAACCTATCATTATGAATTACTAATACAGTGAAATAACACCACTGTGGAGAATGAGCTTAAAAAGACAGTTTTCCTTGACATGTTACTTCATCAGTGAGAGGTAAGTAATATTTGGGTAGACATTTTGAAATGGTAGGTGATGCCACAGCTCTGATTACTAACAGCCATGCAATTTTTCAGCCCTCCTTCCCCTTTTGGCCCTGACAGAGAGGCACAGGAAACAGGGCAGGAATTCCCATCTTGAGTAGCCAGAAGAAGGTTTCACATTATTAAAACAGATGATTTCCTTCATCTAAAAGCCTCTGAGGAGCATAAATTACAAACAACATCAAAGCAAGTGAAAAGTTTTAGAGCAGACTGTCAAAGAGGCTGCTGGGGTTTCCTTGGTAGATTTCCATTTTTACTGAGCCTAAGCAATTTGCTTTCTTTCTCAAAACAATTCCATATGTCTGTGGATTATTTATGGTTGTTTTGATTTTTGTTGTCAAGGGTTTTAAGGAAACAATATCACAATTATTTAACATGGGGAACTAAAGTTAGACAGACAATGCCTGCAGTAAGAAATTACTGGGATGATCTCATGGACTAAAACTTTGCAGACCTCTCTGTACTCTGCAGGGTTAGACTAGATACAAAGAAAAGCAGTGTAGACAACGGGAAAATAACTCTTAAGTCTGATGCTGCACAAATACAGCAACTAATTATTCATGTTGCCATCACTGATTTTGCAGGATGGCAGGATTTTACCAGTGTGGCACAGGAATAAGGGCTGCAAGATACATTGGCCCGGACTTGAAGTAGAACTGAGAAAACTTTGTTTAATGATTATTGGAATTCATCTGATGAAAAGCACAAAGGCCAGTTGGGGTCTTAGATTAAAAGTCATCAGGGCAAGCTGTGAACCGATTCATATTAACTTCCTAACTTAGGGTAAAGAAGTGATTATTACTAGAAAAGGCATGGAGACACTATGTGCTGACGAGGTTATTAGCTTGTCCTGAGGAGGTGGCACCTGCTGAGTGTAGGTTTTAAGTGCTTTCCCTGCAGGGAAAGGTCGTCATTACTTGCTGGGACACACACCATGCAGGAGGATGGTGTGTCACACCTCAGCCTGTATTCCTGCCTGCAAGGCCTTGGGTATATTCAGCAGTGATCTACTGTCATGCACCAGGCTGTACTGACCACATCCAGGAAACCAGGCTCCATCTGTGCAGTGAAGTAAGCAGGGAAAAGGATGGATTCGTGAGAAGCATTGCCACCTCTTGGGATCACCAAGCAGGAGATGTCAGTTTTAAAATCTGTCATTATCCTGGACAAAGCTTCTGCTGTGTTGTGCTGGTAGCCAGCAACCATGTGAAATAAAGATCCTTAGGAAGAAGGGACAAGGCCAAAAACTTTCTTTTCCTTTAAGGGAAGGATCCCATTTTATTTCACACATGCATGGATGCACAGCTGTTTGGCCAAAAAAGGAAAAAAGTGAAAAGGTGAATATTAATTGCTTGCAGGCCTAGTAGCAAATGCCAGATTCTTAGATCCATCATTTTCTCCCGGTGAATTATTCCAAAAGTGATTCACAGTCCTGACCTAGTAATTATGCAAGAAGTATTTTCATAAATGTTACATCAATAATTTAAGAGCTGCAAGAGCATGTGATTTTCAGAGTGACCTTCGACTTGAGTTTGATGGCCAGGAGAGAATAAGAGCAGAAGAATAACCATACATGATAACTATATGACATGAGAAGGAAATTCTAAACGGTGCATGGCTGATGAGTTTGCTCTGATGGGTGGACTCTGGACTGAACCACAACAGCACCAGTCCTCCATGCACCTCAGACAGGGACTGAAGAATACCAAACTTGATTGCCTCACTCAGTGCTTTGTGTTGACTTGAACATTTGTGAGGAGCTAGGCTGGAACACGGACTGGCTGATGCGAAACTAACTGGATGTAGTTCCACCTCATGTCAAGCTGATAACGTAAAGCTGTTTACCTTCTGTATTGAATGTGTCTGTTTGAAAACTCAGAGCTCTGACTCATTGGTTCAGGTCTTGATTGTGACCTTGATTTGATGACTGTGTTGTTGTCCACCGTTAATCAGTGTGTTGTGGTTCTGCTGATATGGCAATGTGTTTTACCCTTGTTTGCTTATTTTTAGTACACAGGGATGGCTTGTTCGTTTCAATCGTAATACGAGTCATGTCAGCTGAAGATGTATGTAACTTAAATAACATCATTCCCATGCATGTGGCCCTACAACCAAATAAATAACCCTAGCCTCGACCAGACCATATCAAGATTAAAACAAAGATATTAAAATATCACAGTAAGAAATTAGACAAAGAAAATCTCAGGGTTGCACTACTGCCTTTAACAAGCTCTTCACCAGGTGCAAGACAAACCTAAGGCAATCACTTCCTAACTAAGCAAATGCTTATTATGTCTTAGCTTTGGACATGTTGGTAATTTTAGACTCATCATGGCCATGTGAGTTGGGCGTCACTTCTGAAAAAAAAAAGAAGTTCAACTTTTGGGGGTAATTATTCTTTTCAGTAGAAGTGCAGAAAATGTATTTGAACAGCCCAAACATTCACAGAAGCTAAGCTTTGACTCAATCAAACTGTAGCCTACGACAACCTGAAAACAGTACCAGAAAATCTATTCTTTTAGATATGGTATGGCCTTAATAAAAAGTAGTGCAGAATTTCTTAACAGAGGCTCATCTTTTCTCCGTCCTTCCACGGTATCCCTTTTTACACTGGCCAGACTACCCATATGTTTCACCTCTTCTTCATCCGTGCAGCTCTTGATTAATGAGAGGAGTGACTGGCAGGTCCATACAGTTCCAGAGTTTGCAGTTACCAGTTCTTCCAGCTAACCTCCCAGTTCAGCCGATGAACACTGGTGCACGATATTGCTGTGGAGCTTAACTCCAAAGCAGACAAGGAGTGCACTGTGACACCGCAGTGTGTCTTCTCCATTTGAGGCAGCGGGAATTAATTTGCCATACATTCCCTCATTTAATCATAGAGTGAGAGTGTTTTCATCGTTTGTTGTAATATATTTAAAAGGCTGGTGTGATAAATGACTGACATATGAACAATTAAAACCAGATCCACAATATGCAGTGGACAATGACAGAAATTTGTCATGGCTCTTGTTAAATGGCTAATGCTGCATTTTGACCAAATGGAAGAAAATAATACAACACATTTCTTAGAAAATTATGCAGTGTTGGCTCAGATGAGCTAACGACATCAAATACTGAGGCACTCATCTGCTTCAACAGTGCCCTTTCTCTGCACACATAAAGAATATGCATGGGGATAATTCAAGGCTCTAGGAGTGGGTCAGATGTACTTGTAACACAAGGGAAAAAACTCCTGGATAATCAGGTGTCAACCTGCTGCTTTTCATCAATATTAAATCCCTTACAGTAATTTAGGAAATATATATATATATTTATATAATACCCATAAAACATCAGCAGGCTGAGGTTAAAATTTGGTTGCACTTGACAAGCACGTAATATGCTCATACAAAAAATGGTGTAAAAACAGAAGTTGAAACAGAGGTACATCTGAACCAGTACATCTCTATCAATTAGAGAGTGATAATCTCAAAGGAGTGTTTAGGTTTTGCTTTCTTCTCAGGCTGTTCTCTGGGTTTGCACAAATGACTTTGCAGTTGTTGCTTTCCTCTTCAGCTTTAACAGAGAGAGGTGCTGTGCTGTGAGTCCCTCTAGCAGAAGGAGAAGAGGGAAAGCTGAGGGTGATCTGACAGCTGGAGAAGCCCAAAATTAGGTTCTTCTCAGAGCTCCACTTTTCAACATCATTATTTCAAAAATGTAGGCTACAGCTTTCATGTCAGAAAACCAGCACTCTTATTTTTCTATATACTGGCGCTCCTCCCACAAGTCCTGTGGGAGATGTTTGCACTATGGGTGTTTGCACCAAAAAGTTTCAAACTGGAAAAATGAGTGTGCTTCTTATTAGGTTTGGCAGACTGGGAATCTGCCAGGCTTTTATAAAACTGCTCATTTTCTGAGTCTTAGCTCTTTCACCACTTTTTTTTTTTTTTTTTAATTGAGCACAGGACAAGCTCTATCTTATTAAGTGAAAACAAAAGAGTGAGAATTTGGAAATTGCCAGGAAGCCTGGGAAAGACCGATATTCAGCTGAGATTTCATTCCATGTTTTCCTGTTGACCTCACAGGCTCTCAACACAAGAGCTCTGAGTACATTAAAGAAAGGCCACAGTCTCATTTGGTCCTGTGAACATTGGCAATATGTTATGGGGACAATATACAGGCTTGAAAGGGAAAAACCGCAGCAATGTCCCCATGCCCTGGAGGTTTTGTCTGGTGCAATGCTGTTTAACTAGAGCACTGTGAGGTTTTAAATGGCCATATGAGATTTATAGTAGGTCATGACCAGATCTCTTTTCAGGGCAAAGTTTGAAAAGTCCATTTGTCTCAAAATTTAAAAAAAAGAGTCTGGTAATTCTCCAAGGTTTTTCCTCTTCCTTCAGGCAACTATTTTTGCCTGGCCAGAGTTCCTAAACCCTCCCCAAGAGCCCTTTTAATATGGGAATTATTGTCCTAGTGTTTGCTATCAAAGAAATAATACTGAAGATACAAATATTTACAAACTCACTCTAACTCCACATGGTCAGTATCAAGCTTATTAAGTTTTAGGAAAAGGGACGTCATGACCTTAAAGAAGTGGCTTCAGGAAATCAGAGTTTGAGGGCATTATTAGCCGGGAAGAGCGATGGTCACTGCGGGGAGCTGAGCACACGGGCTCCAGCTGCAGCCAGAAGCTGCCATGGCCAGCTGATGGCGTGGCTGCCCCGCTGCTGCCCAGCCGGGCCGTGTCCCACCCATCTCAGCCCAAGGGGGATGCTGCTGTCCCTGGGGCTGCAAAACAAGGCAACAGGGCTGGCCCTCACTACAGCTGTTTCTCCACTGCCCTCCTCCAGTGATGGGGTCCCCATCAACCTTTCAGCAGTGGGGGATGCTGGGGTACCCTCCCCCGGGCGTCGCTAAGATGCTGCAAAGCAGACGGGCTTGGCTGCTGCTGCACTGGGGCAGGTGGAGGAAGACTGGCAGGAGATGGGGCTCCAGGGAGGGTTCCAGGCCACCCCAGTGGGGTCAGGGTGGTTTTGAAGAATGGGGAAGGGGCAGCCTGGGCAAGAAAGACAGCAAGGGTTCATAATGAGCAGATAGAGAGGCTCTGGGACAAGGTCCCCTTGGGAAACTTAGCCAAAATCATGGAAATCTGAGGCCATATAGGGAAAGGTGCATGATAGAGGCTGCAGGTCTGCTTCTCCTCTTTTCCTTCTGAAGGCAGTGTAGGAAGGAAGAAAAGGAAGATGGGAATGACCAGCAAAGTCCTTTAGGGCTGCTAGGAACCAGGGTCTAGCTGCCCCCTAACCACTGCCTTCCCCGCCAGCAGGCATCACCTTCCTAGGCATGAAACAACACAAGCCTCCCTGGGTATGCACAGCACCAGGGCCACAGCAGGTACTTGAAAAAGCATATTAAAGTGTCTTAAAGGATCATTGCAAAGCATGAAATTTACTTGGCAGGTCTCTAGGACTTTTTGAGGAGGGATTTTTATCTATTAAATCAGAATCATGGGATTCTTTAACCTCACTCTCCTGGGTTTGGGTTTGTTTCTTCTTTCTTTTTTTTTTTAATTTTTAAAATTTTTAAATTTTTATTTGACAAACTGTTCATTTAGTGTTTGGTTGTGCCAGTAAGTAATAAGTGAGAGCTATTTGTGAATTATTTGTCTGCTAATTTTCCACAGAGAAGGGCCTATTTTCTTCTGTGTGAATGTGTGGGTGAGATGCAGTGCCCCAGCATGAAAAAAGAGTTCTGTGCCTGAGTCAAGAATGAAAAAACACTTTAAAATCTTGATAGCAATGTAACACAAAAGATACACTGCTATGCAAAGTAAATTTTGTTAGATATAAAATACCTACCTTTAAAAGAAACAACTTTCTTTTTGGCTAAAATGATGTAAGATTGCAGACCATATTAAAGAAAGCATGTGTCATATTTAAATCATATCCCATGTAAAAATACCTAATTTAATCTAAGTGATTTCTATTTATTTCTGCCTTTCAAAATGATAAAATTTTCAGGTTATAGAAATGTAATGTCTGAACTTAGACTTTTTACACCCAGCTTCAATCCAGGCCTAATTTTACTTCTAAGTTAAAAACACATTAGAGCAAACAGTCATAATATGATCTGGCCCCTCTCTGACTGCAAAAAGGGCAGCCTACTATAAATACAGTCCTTGAGAGAAGGAAGGTCTTCCATTTGCAGAAGGAATTTGAAATTTCATGCCATTCCAGTTTGGAACAAAGCCCTCCAATTCTGAATTTACCCATGAAACAGAACCTCAAAAGAAAGCAATAATGATGAAAAATAAAGCAGAAAGTGCTTGGTCTGTTAATTTGTAAAGAAAATGTCACCAGACAGACTCCCTGGAAATGCTGAGTGAGCAGAAAAAACGACTTGTAACTTTAGAAAATGAGCCATTTGAGATTTTTGGTCTCAGTTTACATCAAAAAGGTTGCAATGATTGCAGAGCCTGAACACTTTCCCTGCTCATCAGGTTGCCAGTGAGGGTCTTGGGGGAGCCAGTAGTGCCCTTACTGGACTGCTGCTGTACCTTCACACCAGCATATGTGAAATAACTAAGTGGTAAAAAGCTGTTCCATCCTAAGAGCTCTGTTTAATTTCACAAATGCTCCAGTTTTTCTTTGGGAGAAAACCCAGGCTGTTCAAACATTTCCTTTCACTGAAATGCAAGAAACCTAGAACAGTATGAACCATTCCTCAATGGCAGAATAAATCCAATACTTTTCCAAGAGGAGAGGAAAGGATAAATATCTTCCTGCAACTTACACCAAAATTGAGGCAGTCATGGAAAAAAAGGAGGAGACATCTGGATGGGGCTGCATGGGGGAGCAAAGCATCTCAGATCACAACAATGTGACTCTTTGCACAGTTGTAGCCTCAGCCACAACCAGTCCCCATGGGGAAATCACAGAGTACCTTATTCTTTGTACTAACTCATCCTATTTTTTTGCCTGCAAAGAAACTGGACACAGTTTTGCATCTGTGTAGTATCCTCTTCACCCCTCAGAGAACCAAGGGCCAGCCAAAGCACAGACTGTCTGTTGTCTCCACTGGGATCTCATGAAGACACAGTTCTGAGGAATCCCTTGCCCATCCTGGGCACAAGCTTATCTTTTCCATGGGACTGGCCTCTTGCAGAACCTGAGCAAACCAGTCTCCCCTTTCCTTTTTGCCTCCATCGTTGCCAGGGTCAGAACAAAAGCAAGCCAAAGGAGAAAATGCTCTTGAACCTAAAATTAAAATATACAGAGGACAGAAGGCAGATAGCATTACCAGTGACAAAGGCAAACCCAGAAATTTAGATGAGATTTCTAAACCCCCTTTGCAGGAAGGCAGGAAAAACCAACAGGAGCAAGCATGTCATCATCCATGGAGCTGATGCCAGAAAGCCCTGTTGTGCCTGGCTGATTACTGAACGATTAAAGCCTGAAGGGGGGATCTCCTTCCATCTGCTGCGTGGACTGCTGCCTCACTCACAGGCAACTGAGATTTCTCCTTTGCACTGCTGCACCTGCTCCGGAGACTCCCCGAGCTACAGCGAGCATGCAATTCACAAGCACACAGGGGTCAAAAGTCCCAAACTTGTGCCATGTAACCGGACCAGGCTGGGGTGTTGCTGCTTGCTATGAATTTCCAGCTTTTCTTAAAATGAAGTGGTAATGAAAGCAGTGATTTGTGTGAACAGCGCGGTTGCCGGTTTCCTGCTCTTGGTGCTGTGTAAACCTGAGCTCTCTTTCATCAGACTGCCAGGAAATAGATACAAATGTATTTAGAACATTTCACTTTTTGCAGTATAGCACTAAAAATAGCACAATATGTCACTCCTAGTATAGGGTTCTCTGTTCTCTTATCCCACTGCTGAAGTAAGAAAGGCATAATGTTATCTGCTAACTGTCCTCCCACCTCTTTGAATAAAGCAAGTTTTTGCTACAAGAATTACCATCAGGGTTAAAATCCCTTGTTTTAAAACAGGTCCATTGCCTGGATAGTAAGGAAAACAGAATTCATTAACAAACTCACTGCCTATAGCTATGTACTCATGATATATGGACGTCGTGTTCAGAACATAAATTCCACCAAACTTTAGGTCGATGCTCCTTTTATCCACACTTATGAAGATGGACAGACAGGTTAGACAAGATTATGCCTCCAAGAATCATAAAAATGTAGGAGTTTCCCAACTGCAAACGGATTTTTCAAAGAAAATTACGTGCACAATTTAACAGGATGGCCACACATGCCTCCCAGGTTTTATATTGTTAATGTTTGTTTCCTCTTGGATTGTTCCTGTTTCTCCTACTCTCACACTTTTTATATTTTCCTCAGATACACACATTAGAAAAACACTCTCACACTTCTTGTCCTATGTGATTTATTCTGAAGAAATTAAATTACATTTTTATAAGCTTGTGTTACCACAAATGATAGCTGAAGATTTGCTGAAAAAATTAATTCCTGATCTGTTGCCGTGAAGTATCCTCGCTAGTGCTGTACTGACTCCTTTTTTCTAAACCAGATGGAAGCAGTCCAACAGTATGATTAACTTCTTAGTCCCTACAATTTCCTATTGCTCTACTTGCCCTAGATTTCAGGATTGACCTCCTGCTTCACTGCAAAATGCACAGTTGCTCAGTTTGATACATCACATGAATACTTTTTTGATCACAGTTATCTACTATTTACTACATACCCGGTGAGGTTAATCATATGCTGAGGCACTTCATATGCTGCACACATATACACTCTTCTTCCCAATAGCACTTTGCATATCCTTCATGCTGCCAGCCAGCAATGGGATGTGTTTTCTCCTTACTAATATATGAAAGACCACAGACATACACCTTGCCTTTTTACCTTCCACATGCACGCTGTAATTATACTCACAATGTTTCTTAAAAGTCCAAGGAAGTCAAAGAAAATTTGTGAGAAATTAATAGTCAGACCTTTCTTCTAGCAGATATTTTTCAAAATGCAGATGTTTCTGGGAACAAGAACTGATTGTCTTCCCCCAGATATCTTTGGGGAACAAATGCATGAGGTTGCTCATAGGGAGGTGGGAAATGTTTGTCTGTCATGATAGCAAAACACTATCACTTCCTTGAAGAAAAAAATACATCTTAACTTTTTTTTTTTTCTGTCTTTAAACATCAAATGAATTCCAGTATTTACTAGGGCTCAAAATTGTTACAGTTCCCTGGGACAGCTCTGCTCCACCTTCTCACACAGCAATACACCCACATCAACATCTTTGGTGCTATGGTAGAACAATTCTAAATAAATACCAGCAATAGTCAAGGTATGAGAAAACATCCAGCAGGAAAAAGGTGAGTGCTAGAGGTCTTGCTCACAAATTAAATTGAGGGAAATGGAGTCCCAGTTTTATAGAAATACCTATTCCTTTTCACTCCAAGGCATCCACACAGGTTTTTCTTATAAAGCCCTTTCTTCACTAATTCACAACATTCTCCAATACTGGAAAAAATATCCTACATACAATATGTATCATTACTCTTCCACCTTCATGTTCTGTGCCTAGCAGGACTGAGAAACTCTGGACCATTCCAAGGAGCAGCTGCCCTATACTGGGGCAGGGGGCAGGAGGGGGGGATGCAAGTGTGGGACACCAGCATTTCCAAACAGCCAAGCTTTCATGTAAGACATAAATGGTAAATCCATATATTCTCTCTCCGAGGTAGTCTCTTTTTCCTTTCAAAGATAATCCAGAAAGTTTAGGCAGTGTGCAAACAGGGAGAGCTGTGTGTCTGCCTCTGTGGCAATGAGCACTGTGCACTCTTCTCCAGCCAACCTTTCTGACTCCTGTGGAGCCTGTGATCTCAGTTCCGCCACTCTCTGCTGGGACCCAGATCAGCTCTCCCAAGCCAAGGCTTCCCCTCGGCTGTCACTGATTGCACAATGCTGCCACATGAAGCCTTTCTGGCCAGCCTGCTGGCTGAGTCAGTCACTGATAAGCTGGCCATGTAGCTTCCCATGTGGAGGACTCTCAGGGTGTGAAAGGCGGCATTATTGAAAACATCGGTCCAACACAAACATGAAGCATGTGGGTGACATGAAGCACATGAGTATTTTTGCTAGCTGCCACTGCACTATTTACTTACTTTAGAGTATCACAAGTTTAACTGCTTTGCATAATCACAGCTCAAGCAGATACCAGAGAACAAGAAAACTTTGTCTACTTCCACAAAAAGTTTTAAGGCTGCTTGGACAGCTGCCTTGCCTGCCTTAAGTGATCTATTAAAAATCCAAATTGCCTCTTATTGTTGCTTTAATATTTTACAGGCAGTGCCTCCCCAGGCCTCCTAACACAAATAGTGTATCTCAGTGTGGCTTTGTCTGAAGAAGAGCTGTGCCACACATCCTGCTGGACTAATCATCAATTCTGTGGCTGCGTACAGTATCAGGGGAAGGGACTGGGTTGTCCAAGGTCAACCTTTTTGATTTCTCTTGCACCTCAGTGCTAAATGCATGCATGCAGCCATGAGAGGCAATGCAGCAGCACCTCTGCTTGCAAATGTCTCTCCCCACAGATGTGAGGCTCGACTGCTTCTCAGCTCCCCAAACTCTTCACTTCTCCAGAGGAGAAGGGGGAAATTTTGTTTTCCTTTCAGGATCCTGAGTGCTACTGGCCAGTCCCATGAGGGTAAACCAGCTCATGTCTGGTACAGCCCACATCTTGGTGTCCTAACCTTAATCAGACATGGACAGACAAGGCATGGTTACATGGAAGTGCAAAGCACCATCCCTCCTGCCCAGACTGAAGGTCAAGACAGGCGGTGAAAGCTCACCAGCCATCATGAATGGGGCTTGTCTCCACTGCCAAATGGATGCTGGTGCTGAAACGCTGACTCTGTCAACAGCACAAGGTGATAAATCTAAAAGGTTTATCATAGCCTGTGCTTCACAGTTCAGGTCTGGACAACAAACATGTATCACCCAGGTGTAGAGTGTAAGCTATTGAGCTGCACTCTTTACAAAGCTTATCAGCTGGGCATGGCTGGCCTGCCAGCACAGCCATATGGCTGCTGAGATGAGTGGGTTGAGCTGTGCCTGTACCTTACATGCCTATGCTGAGATTTTTATGGGCAGAGCTGGTGGGTTTTACCTGCATCCTCCAGTTTAAGTACACAGAAAGGAGAGCAGACCGTGGCTGTGCAGTCTGCACGTCTCCCAAGTACCACCCAAGCACTCAGCAAAGGACCTGTCTTTCCCTTGTTACAACCAGAGAGGAAATTCAGCACTGGTACAACACTTTCCTCTAAGTGTTCAAAACTCTTCAGCAGACCCACTTGGCCCACACTCCAGCACAGAGAATTAAAAGCAACCAGGGGAGTAAAAGTGCCCTAGGACCACTGTAAATCTTTACTTCATGGAAAATCTTATCTTGCACATGAATATGAGCTGCGAATACATTTAATGAGCGGATTAAGTACTGTACAGTCTCCCTCATGGTGGGCTTTTCAGCCTAAAAAGAACAAAAGAATAATAATGAGTGTTGTGTTTGGGTAGGATTGCAAACAGCTGTAATTTACAGCTGGACATTCTCCATTGCAAATGTATCCAGCAAGCAAGAGCTCCTGGGTTAGTGGAACAGACTGCAAAAAAATTAGCTTTTAACTTCAGCCTTAAGGTCAGAGTTGTGGAACCATGGGAGTCAATAATAAAATCTATTTAGCTCAGTGGGATTAAGCAGGTTTAAGACCTGGCTTAACCACGCTGCTTACTGTTAAATAACAACAGAACACACTGAATATTTTAGTTACAGGCATTTTTCTTCATATGAAAGCTATTCAGGCAGTGGATATGGGAGTCAGACAATTGAAAATATGCCAGCACTATACCATTAAGGTATATGAGTTAAGTTCTTGCTCTTCTCTGTCCCAGAAAGTGAGTAATCTGTATAGTTTGACCACTTTACTGAAGAGCACAATAAAATTAAAACCAAGCTGTGCTGAATAAACACCGAGGGCTTTTCATGAGAGAATGAAAAGCTAATGGGGCCAGTGCATCTTTGCTGACAAAATAGTCAGTGCATGTGCAGAGCAACCTGTCTTCTGGAAGCAGAAAAGCTGTTTCAGTCAAGCTTCTGGGTCACTAATCTTTGTGTTTGCACATAAATCTGCTGGGGGTTACTGTGTCATTCTGAAAACAAGACTGAGTGTGATGCACTACAAAAATCAATGGCTAGGTTTAAAAACTCTTTTTTTGGTTTGTTTAGTTTTTTTCTCCTAATTGTTACCTCTTTAATAGAACCTGAAAGCAAGAACTGCAACAGGAACTGCTGGAGAATATTTTTTAAAAAAGGGCAAAATTACTGAAAGCTTTAAAGCTTTTTTTTTTTTTGAGCTGCCATCTCCCTTGTTGCTGGGAAGTGCTGGTGTGTGACTGGGAGCTCTGAGTTGCTACTGGGACACAACTAATGAGCAGCAGTATCACAGGCATCCTCGCTCTAGCCAAGAGGAGACAGAAACTGCTGTCACAGTGTGGGATTTTGGCCCCCTGCCCTCCCATTTGCTCACGGCAGTGAGGTCATGGGTGACAGGGAAGCAAACCCCCAGGGTGCATCCCCAGCCTTCCCAGCACCCCGTCCAGAAGTGGGGGAAGGAGGGTGCCCTGGCAGCCGAATATTTGCAGAGCAGGTTGGAAAGCTGTAGACCCTGAGCATGATTTTAGGGGCAGACAGGGAAATATTTGGTCATAAATCCTAAATCTGAGGTGTGATGGTTAATAATATTGAGGCCCTTCTGCCCTTTGGATAAGGCCAGCCTGCACCCAGCTCCCTCACCACCTTTGATGAGGTAGGGAACATCGATCCATCACCACCACTTTTCTTTCCAGGGGAGACAGAAATCAAACTGTGGGGTTTGGGGTTTGTTAATTACCTCCAGGGGCTCTCCTGCAGGAATGTTGCTCATTCAGCCCAGGAGGAGGATGCTGTGAAAAAAATCCTTATGTTTCTTTTGGTCATGGTATTGTCCCCACCAAGTGCAAAATCTGCTTTGCCTTGGGGGTGAGTCTGCACACCTCCGGGGAGAGGGGCATAATGCTGACTCCAACTCCACTTTCTTTCTGTATTCATTCCAGTTACAGCAAATACTTCTGTGCCCTATAACTGTGCCAGCAATTTCACCCACATCCCATACATTTCACTCAGGATTTTTTTTTTTCCTTAAAGGGGGGCAAAAAATTCTAAACAAAATGGTGTTTGTAAACTTGGGGAGGGAAGGTTGGTAATTTTGGCCGTCTTAGCCTCCGAGCAGAGAGAAATGTTATTCATCCATGCACAACATATAATTCAGCCTAAGTGACAGGCTCTGCTCTGGAGAAATCCTGGCCTGAGCTGGCTTCCAGAGTCAATTACTGCTTATTCCCAGGGAGGCGGGGGGCTGGGGGCCAGACGGAGCAGAGGGGGCTGCCAACAAGGCATGGGGAAATTTACTCTGTGTCAGCCTGCATGACACAGTACCTCATTTGTGGAAAAATGTAAATCTGCTAGTTCTTTTTCACAGGCACTAAAATGTACAGTGTCTCCTCCCCCTTCCCTATCCCCTTTCCCAAAACTGGAAAAGAAATCAGGACCGTCTTAGAAAGCTACCTTATATTTCAATCAATCCTCTTTCATAAAAGTCATTTAAGGTAAATACCTGTGCAGACCTACAGCCCAACTATAACATTTACTATGGCCCAAATCCTGAATTCCTCAGTCAGGCAAGTTTCCCATTCAAGTTAATGGATTTTTGCTTGAAAAAGAGCTGAGTAAAACATGAACACTAAGGATTTAGCCCCCTGCTTATCTGCCTGGAGCACGGCTGCAGTTCCTGAAGAAGTGAAAAAATTAATTAAATTCCTCCAAAATACCAATCCCTTAAAACTTAAGGGGTAAAAAAGGGCACTGTTTTTGTGCATAAAACATACAGAGAATCTCATCAATGGAAGAATAATTCCCAGAGAAAGGATTTGGAAAAAGTCAAAAGAGAACATCTCGGAATAAATGAAGTACTTATTGCTGAGAAATGAGCTCAGATATATCTCAGCAAACTCTAAAGCTCAAAATTTACTGCACCATTCATGCCTTCTCCAGTAAGTTTCTTATCTCTCGTTTGGTATCACAACAAGGGATTCTGCATACTCTGTATGAAATACAACAAGACTGTGATTTTTGCAGTAATAAACTCTACACATGCATGACAAATCCAAGCATGCAAAATGTTTAACATCCCAGTTCACAGATACTTTGGGGACAAAATCCGATTATGAGTTATATGCCACAATAAATAGGGCTCAACGTTTCATAAAGCAATTTATAGTTCATAAAAATGACAAAATGTACCTGTCAGATAGAACGCGGAGAGCAGATCTCTGTGCTGCCTGCTGGAAGAAAGGGCAGAGATGTTTATTTTATATTCTGACTTGAAAATTACGAGCACAATCAACACTTTAAAAAATGCGTTACACACATTTTTGTCACATGTCCAAAATGTTAAAGTACAAGCAAAGTAGCAGAGAGTCTATAGTCAAATGGACATTCCAGCCTAGTAAATGTAAGAGCACTTTGTTTAAAATGCCAAAACCCAGAAGATTGTCAAAGGACCACACGGTATTTGAGGTCTGAACTACTCCATTTAGACAATTTTTTTCTGTAGGTCCCTGAAAACTCGCCAGGGCTCGGTTTTCTGCTTTCCCCTCTCCCTGCTTCCACACTCCCACTCCTTCTCCTTTACCATTAGTCTCCTCCCATTCTTCCACAGAAACAAACATCACACATTTGGTTCCTTTTGCGATGGATTTTAAGTTTTGCAAAGCTTGCCAGAGCTGCTGTAGACTTTCATGAATGCTGCCATGTTAATCTGCTGGCAACGTTTGCCTACACAGTACAGGATTGACTTTTTGCTGGTCTGCTCTTCAGTTTTTGCCTAGTACAACTCTTTGGATGGGGTGGGGAAACATTTTTGTTCTTATGTTAACCATCAGGTCTGGGAATAGAAATCGTAGCCTCTCAAGTTTAACAGAACTCCCAAGCCTATCCCTGAGCTAGTTTGCCACTTTACTATTATTATTTTTCCCCCTCCTTCAATCACTTCAAGTGGTGTGATTCATGGCTTTGGCACAGTAATCAGCTGCTAAGCAAAGATGAAATCCATAACGTTTTGAAAATCTGCCTTAAAGCCTCCATTCCACTTGGACATGGCCGGAGTATCCTATCCCCAGCTGCACCTGTCCAGCCGTGGCACAGAAGGGACACAGAGCTAAGCAGTACAGAGTCAAGGGCAGGGAAATGGAAGTTTATTTTCTCATTGCAATTACCAGTAAATACGTTTTGAAACTGCTCTTCCTGGCTTATCAGCCTGCTGGGGACTGCATCTCTATTTCCAAACAAGCTGGATGGGATGACTTACAGGTATCCTGCTCAATACCAGAGACTATGGAGGTAACCCTTCTCGCTTGGCAAAAACGCTGCTGACAAATTGCAAAGAAAAACTTGACAAAACCTGACTTGTGGCTGTAGTTACATTGTATTTCACAGAAAAGTGTGAAAAAAATCCCCTGAATGGATCCCTGAAGATCTGACAGGATTGGGAACAGTTTCCACTTGATTTTGGAGGCAGGATTTCTGCTCTGTGTACTTTCTGGAAAACCTTGGGCCTCCTAGGTTCCCTGGGGAGATGTAGTTTGATGTGTATCACAGACCAGATTGTCAGAAGACACAGTGGCATGGCTCTCAGGAGGGTTTTTCCTTAGTGCTGACTTTCTGCAGTGGGCAGAGAACCTGTGGGAAGGGCTTGGAAGGTCCCAGCAGCTCAGTGTGAGTTTTCCCATGGCATGAACACATTGTTTTTAGTGTTAGGAAAATAATATGGTGAGCCTGGTATTTTTCACTCTTTCCAGTAAGTGATATTATTTGCATGCTCTTTGGATACAGAACTATCCATGCCACTGGCTTTAAAGAGTGCAGCTCTTTAAAGAGACTCTCCGGTCCCCTGGGCTGGCATCATTTTTCCTCTCTTCTCTTCAAGGGGCTCCTTAGGACAATGTCATCCCACACATTCTTGCACACAAGTTCAGGGAAAACTCAAATTTGAGGTTTTAGAAGAACTTATGGCTCAAACTCTTTTCTAATGCCCTGGGCCAATACAGGTTCCTCTGTTCCCATGCTGAATCACTCTCACTAGCAGGAGGCTATGACCATTTTAAGTTTCAAGCTGCCCAACTTCCATGCTGAGGCCGGCACTATGTCACACCTTTGTCTGCAAAACTCAGGAGCCTCTCTCACTATCTGAGCCCTTTTCCACAGCCAAGTTGTGTAGACACCATTCAGGTCACCTCTTCTTTTCCTCCCCACCAGCAGCCAGGGCCAGTCTTTCCCTCTCATGCAGCCACTGCGTGGCAGTGCTGTTCAACACACTTCTCATGTTTCCCATGAAAACATGAAACATGGCTTGGGCCACCAGAGGTGCTCATGTGGTTGTGCAGTACAACAGGTTAGACAACTGATTAAGTAGAAAAATCACAATTTTCCTTCATTTTTGTTCCTTGTTTTTTTTTTTCCTCCTAACTTCCCCTGTGTTACCTGTAACCTAGATCCCTTTTCTGAGCTGCTTCCCTAGGGAGAGGGTGTCCCCCCACAGGGCTCAGCGTGACAATCGGAGCAGTACCGGGGGAGCAGAGTGCAGCAGAGACCTTTGCTGCTGACGTAAGGTCGTGTCCACCAGCAAGGTCACTTCCACCTGACATTGCATTGCTCCCTTCTGGAGCTGCAGAGCACTCCTGGAGAAAGGCACGTGGTGGCTGTGGTGGCCAGAAGGCATTGAAGGAGACAGGTTCTCTGCAGCCATGGGCCCTGTGGATATTGCAGAGACCACAAGAAAAGAAATGTGAACTTTGATGATGCTAGAAGCCCCTAATATGGGATGTGGGGTTCATGTCACATTGCAGTTCCCTAAAATCCCTAATTTTGAGAGGAAAAAGTGCTGGATAATTTCTCTTCCAGGCTTGAGGAAAGCTGCCCTCAGGAGGGAGGAGGAGAGGTCCCTTGTGTTGACCCGATTTGGTGCGCTAACGGAGCCAGGAGACACTGTGGAACTGCAGCCTCGAGTGCCAATCTTCAGTTTCCATCTTGGTGCACCCAGCTGCTGAAAGCTTTGGAAAAGTGATCCCTTCTGGACAAGAAAGTGTGTTCAAATGACAGGCAGGGACATAGAAAGAAATGTACAAGTGCTTTTCAGTGAGATCATTACACTTTTTCAATTACCCTCTCATTTTAAGTCCTTTAATAAACATCCTTCTTCACTGAGGTGCAATGCAGATTGCATGGGGCACCTCAATCTTTGCCTGGTGGTCACACATTCTCTAAATGAGACTATTGATTTCTTTCTTACAGAGTCTAGAAATACAACTGTGTTTGATAGCATATTTGTGTGACCCCCTGAGTTGGTAATGGCCCCATTTCTAAATGATGGGGGAATGAGATCCAGTCACAAGTTTATTCTTCCTCCCTGGAGAAACAGATCTATTGCCTGCAATGAAAGGCAGTTAGCAACTATCTGGCAATTTTAATTCTAGCCTATATTGCTCCCCTCTCCTGGAGAAAGTGAGCTGTTGTAATTAAAGGTAGTTAGCAGTTCCCTAGCAAGTATAAATACTTGCAGTCACTAATTACAGTCTGCTCTCCTGTTCCACTCCCTGCCACAGGACTGGGCTGCTCAACTTAGGGGGAAATAGCTGCCCTCACTTCTTGCTAACCGTTTGTGATCCCATTCAAACTCATTCATGAATCCCCATGGAGGGTCATGACCCATAGTCTAAGAAACTCACAGCTATAGAAACAGATTCTTGTGATTTATTATGTTTCTAATATGCTGGTATTATCTATCTAACAATGTAAGCAAAGGGGTGGTACTTACATCATATAATGCCTGCATGACTATTTTTTTAATGGCTACATTTTGATTTTGCTATTTAATTTGCATTTTATTTTACATCATCAACAACTTTACTGAGGCCAACTCATCATCCATCAAGAAAGCTGAGAATATGGTCTACAGTCTTTATTATTCCTGGAAGTAAGTGACTTTGCTGGTTATAGAAATTGGGGATAAGAACTAATTTTTATATTGCTGACAGAATTTAAGTATCTCCAAGATTTAGCACTAAAAAGTGCTTTATATAAAGAGAAGCTTAATATTCTCTTGATAAGTGGTAGAATGTGTTCACCAGAAATGAACATAATCCTGAATTTTCAGTTCTTGGAATCAGCAGGGTTACTTAATGGAGGAAGGTTCTCCTCAATATGAACACGGATACTGGAGGCCAACTCACCACAAAATAACTTATATGCTGAGTAGGAAGCAGGGAAGGGGAAAAAAAAATCCCTCAGGTGTCTCAGGTACATGGGCTAGAGAAACCAGCCACAGTAAATGAGTATAAATTATGCTGTTTCAGTACATCAAGAATTGCAAATTACAGGACACTGGCTGCTTAGACTTCTTTGATCCCCAGCTGAGTTGGTTCAGATACATTTAGGGCAGAGTCTCATTGATCTACCTATAGCCTGTTAATCATTCATGAAATATTCTAGCAGTACCCCGAGACTACTGGGACAAAACAAGTTTTCAGCCAGCAGTAATCATGCTT
The DNA here is from genome assembly GCA_013399225.1 of Rhipidura dahli. NCBI lineage: Eukaryota > Metazoa > Chordata > Aves > Passeriformes > Rhipiduridae > Rhipidura > Rhipidura dahli. The sequence continues at coordinate 2,260,462 of VXAC01003061.1, read as the reverse complement.
GGGTTCTCAATCTCCAGAGATTTCATCTCCTTTCTCCATCCTTTATTGCAATGAGCCAGAGCTTGGGAACATATTCAGGTTTCAGTTTGTGTTAAATGAGCTACCAAAATTAGCTTGAAGTGTGACAAGTTGCAATCTGTTGTTGAAGGGAAATCAGAGAGGAAATTAAATACTTTTATTGTAATTGGGACTGAGCAGTGAGCTAGCTCATTGTAATTGGGACTGAGCAGTGAGCAGAACGGGTTGAATACAGCTATTGAGATGGAGATACAGGAGTGTTAAAAGTGCTCCCCAGAAATCCCTCTTTTTTTAATTTGCTGCAAAAGGATTGCTTCATAAACTGCTGGGCTCACAAGCATTTTTGGATAAGAAACAAATGAGAACTACTGAAGTATGTTCTGCTGGGCTTGGAAGACTGTCTTAGAGGCACTGCGGGCTGACTGTAGATGCATTTTCCTATACCTCACCCACAGCAACCTTTGGCAAATCAAAGCCAATAAATTGGCTGTTGGCAGATTCAGACATTTTGCTTTCCATCTTGCCTGTCCTGTGGATTAACTGCTGTTTGTGTGAGAGAGCTCAGTGACAGCGGCTGTAGGGAGGTACACGAACTGCACCAGAGGCTCCGCTGAGATGGCAAAGGTGTACACGTGGTGAGAATTTGAACCATCTCTTCGGTGACAGCGAAGCAATACATGCTGCCTGTGCATGAGCAAATTGCACAGCTTCCAGAGCATCTTGTTTGTCTTCCTTGGGTGGTAGGTGCTGCCCTGGAACTGTGCAGTGAACCATTTATGCTCTAAGTCAGCAGCTCTCATGTTAGCAACCACCCAGAGTGCTGGATGTCACCCTGTATTGGGCTGCAGTTAATGAGCTGTGGACACACTTTTTCCAAGCCAGGGTTAAGGAAAGATGTCATTACTATATACTGCCATTTGGGAACCAAACCAGGAAAAACACTTCTATATCTGTCTTCTTTCACATTTCACTCTTCACATGTCTTCCATGTTGATTCTGTTTTTATTTCACAAGGTTTTGTTTGTTTTTAGCTTAAATGCAGTTTATTCCTAAGCTAGTGAAGCCAGGAATAAATTTTTGTTAAGAGCACAGCCTGATTGCATTCTGCAGCTTGGGTAATGGGACTCTGCAGAGTGGTTTTTTGCTGCTTCAAATCTGGGTGCTGCTGTGGATCCAGAGTAAAACTTCTGGATAATCCTCTGGTTATGAACCCACCTCGGTCCAACCACATGCACAGTTTAACACCTTCCATGTTAAGATGAGTTTACAAACACCTTTTTTTGCTGGAAGTTAGACCTGTGCCTGTGAGACAGAGCTGCCCTGCAGCCTCCCAGCTCCTGTCCCTGCACAGGTGTTTATAGGCTGTGATGCAGCCAGCCAGCCAGCAGCCCTGCTTCAGACAGGCTCAGTTCATTGTGCGGATACCTTTCGCTCCAGGGCATGTTTTCCCAACGTGTTAAGCATCTTTCTCCCTCATCTTGAAACCCTCTCCAGTTCTTGGTGTTCTCCTAGAAGAGTGCAGAGCTGCTCATCAGGGCTGAAAACAGAGGTAATGAAAGCCTCTTGCACCCACAGACTCGCCCTGTTTAAATGCCCGTGAGTATCTTGTGGCCACAAGAAGTTGCCCGAGGAGATCAGGTCAGGCAATTTATCATAAGTGATTCCTAACATGCCTTCTCTCACTGCATTGTTCTGTACTCCTCACTGTTCCTAGGGGCTTTGTTTTGAGGATTGCTTTCCAGGGTGGATTTCTGAGGGATTTGAAATCACTTGTAAACTGCAGCTTGAGTGTTTCTCTGTAAATGTGCAATATAAATGTATGAATGGGATTTTCACTGTCTGGTTCATATTTATTTAAGATTTACAGGCTGTAAGACTTAAAAGGGTCTCCCTGTCTTCCCATTTTGGAGTTGGTTATCATCAGAGCCACATCTTTTAAAAAACTGTAAAACTCCTTCTGGATTTCATGATTTCTCTGAGGCCTTTCAACACCTCAGTATTAATTTTTCACCCCGGAGTTTTATTATTATATTCTTGGCGTATATTGTTCTTTCTCCTCTGCTTTACCCATTAATCCTTATTAATCTTCAGGGGCAACACAGTGTAGTGACGTGAACATGGCACCTGGGAGTGAAAGACCCAAGTGCTAATCCTGACTTTGCAGCTGACTTGCCATGTGGCTTAAGACAAGCTGCATCTCAGTCACAGTCTTCTTGTCAGTTCTATAGAGATAATAATTCTTTCTTAGGTCTACCTAAATACCTCTCAGGGGCATTGTATTAAGTAGCTAATACTTGTAAAGTGATTTGGATCTCCAAATTGCTGTATAATCAGCATGGGTATTAAACATACAGAGAATTTTATAGATCTGTAAATGCTGAGTCTTCTGTCCTGCATCTGCTCAGATTCTTCATGCAGTCTGGCCCCAACAACCATGCAAGGTTTCCAAACAGATGAGCTAACTTTAATCTTTTTCAGTGGAGATGAGCAGAAGAAAAATCCTTGTCATTTTACATTAATAAAATGATTACTTTCCAGTGCCACGGTAGGAAAGTCACAGTCATTGCAAACAAATCAGCAGTCACCTTGGAAAACCTCCTCTGTCTCCACAGAAATAGTCTCCTTATCCAGGAAAAAGTAACTTGGTTGAAGTGCTGCTTGCACTTAAGCTACTGCAGACAAGAATTGTCAGCGTTGTGCCACAAGCTTTAAAAGATTTACTGGGAAGTCTGAAAGCTCAGAAAATAAGGTAGATTTTTTTTTTTTCTGAGAAGTCCATATATGTGAAAATAGGGGAAAGACAAACCTAAATTCCCCAAATAGTGGTAACACTTCCCAGGGATGTGCTATGTCAATCAACTGTGATGCATTTGGTACTACCCAAGTATCTGCTTGGATTGTGCTAGCAAATAAAAAGGAAGACAGGGGTAACACCCTAGGCTGATTGAAACCAGTGGTTAAACTCTCACTGACTTCAGAGGAGGCAGTTTTCATCCTAGGTGCAGGATAAATTGTAGCAATGGTTCCTCAGTCTCTTTTTCTTAAACGGTAATTTTGATGGATTGGCTTCTGAATCTTTTTACTTATTTCTCATCATGCTCTAATATAGCTTCTACTCCCTTTAAATTGTCCTTCTCCCCCTAGTTTCTTTTCTTCACTAATTTTTTTTATTCCCTTAATCCCTTTCCCCTTCTCAGTTCATTTTCTTTTCCAACATGCTCTCAGCTGCCTCTTTCTCTGCTTCTGTTGTCATCCACCTCTGTGTACCACATCTCCTTCACACAGCTCCTCATGCTGACATCACCCCTGCCTGAGCTCAATGGCCATGGGGAGAGAAGTGAGCTTGACCTTCTGGCTCGCAGAGAGCAGCAGGCAGCTCCTAGAGAGGCTGAGACTTGTGTTTGTGTGCATGCACGCGTGTGTGCACACGTGTGAGAGCGACACGAGCGCGGTTCGTTCTCCTCTAACAACTTTTAGCAGCTGTGATGTCACAAACAGCACTAATTCTTTGTGACTGCTGGTTATTTAACCATTCTCTTGCAGGCATGCTGGAATGCATTTGCCTGCAGGCAGACAGAGCTCGGTGGCCAGGCTTGAGCTGGACCAAGACTCAGGCCAGTGGCTGGCTTCAGCAAGGGCTCTCTGCAGCAGGAGGAAAAGTGCATAGGCTGGAAGGCTTATGAGAGACAGGAACAAGAAAAACCCAGCCTGGAGATGTGGCATCTAATCCTTCTTTATGCCTTAAGTTAGCTGACACAGCTGAATTGACTGCACTGGGATACGTTCCCGCGCCAGCCAAAACAGATGTTCATACAGTAATTTTAGTGCACAAGGGGAAAAAGTTCTAATGAAAGATTTCAAGAAGATGGGGCTAAGAATGTTACGACAGATACAGAAAGAAGTCTTGGGAAAAGGTGATATGAGTGGGAAAGGGCAGGCTTTGGAGATTTACCAAGCTAAAACTCAGCTTGGTCACAGCATCCACATGAGGAGGCAAAGAAGATGCCCTTACACTTTTAAATTTAACTTTCTGTCTATTTTAGAGTTTTTCTACTCTATGTATGCAGGAGGAGTATGCAGATCAAAGTGCTATGTTCAAATGTCCCCAGATTTTGGGCATGTCCAAGATCCAAGCTGATCCCTAACTTTTTTCACTGTCATTCATGGTTGTAGCATTCAAATTTAGAGCTTGATCCTACCTGCCAGCCATAGTATCTGATTTTGTAAGATAGGCAGTGATGTGAGCCGGGTTTGGCAGGACAAGACCGGACTCTTATTTTGTTTCATCTGACAGTTTCAGTGAGGCAATCTTGGTCTTCTTGTCATGCCTCGTGGAAGTGCAAATTTAAGATGTCATGGAGATTTTAAAATCAGAGCTGGCAAACCACAAAAAAAACCTTGGCTCAGCTGGCTTCAATCTTACTCTGGATTCTAGTTAAGTTGGATACCAAAAGAATTGTTTCTCTAATACACAGGAAATAATGGACTTATCCAAGTTAAGTCAGGATGTTACAGTGGCTATTCCTCCAGTCTAAAAACACACTCACATTATAGTGACAGGGGGCTGAACACAGCATTTGGATTAAGTAAAAAAACACCTGAGGTTCCAGCTATTCCTTTATCCAAAACTTAATTTTTTCCACTTTTGCTTATCTCTGATTTGTGTGGGTTTGGTTGCAGTCAGACTTGCATGTAGCCAGACTTCATGAAGTAAGTTTTCTGTGCTCAGTGGAGTGAGAAGCTTCTCGTCAGAAAGGTATTTCCCTCCAAGTTTATCAAGGCATTTTTTTTTTTTGAGAGACTTTCATTTGCAGAAATGATGCAGGCTCTGTGCTTTTTCTCCAGGCCTGAGTGTTCTCATCTCCTTTTTCACTCATTTTCCCTTCTGATCAAGCATCAAGTATTGTACCAATAAAGAGGTGAATAAAAGGGAACACAACACTAAAATGACTTAATGTGGTTAAAACATTTGGACATGGCATATGTGAACACAATTAGCACTGTCTAGAAATGTTTCTAATAATGAACAGGGCTATGCAGTGTTGTGTTATAATCTGCCCAATAAAACTCTTCTCTCTAGGTGTTCCAGCATTGGTGCTCTGGTCAGCTGATCTCTGACTTTGAAAAAGTAATGTCCTAACAGGTCTTACAGAAAGAAAGCTTTGCTCTTTTTTTCAGTTTGATTCAGAATTCATTACAGATGGCTTCAAAATAGCTGAAATAATACATTTCATATGTAGAAGTACTGTTTATAAAGACTCTACTAGAAATTATTCTTTCTGAAAGAAGGTAGATGCATGACTGTTCATTTCAGGATAGTTTTCCTCTTTTTGTTGATTTTCACTCCATATCCAGAAGTGAAAGAGAAAAGTCCCACACCAATTGTGCACATAGATGGACTTTTGTTCTGTTGCACATTGTGGCAGATTTGGCTTGTCCTAAATGCCTGTGCTGCAGTCTTACCAGAAAGATGCATTTCCAGCGACGTGCCCTGGTAACACCCAGCACACTCATGATGGGAAGGAAAGGTAGGCACCAATGCTCCCACAGCAGCTATGGGTGTAAACTGAATCAGCATCAGTTTGTATGGCTTGACCATGACAGAACGATGCTGAAGCATGGACAGTTCCCCCAGGGCCAGCAGCCCACCCTGACTGTCCCTAGGCTGCCGTGGGGTGGGAGGCAACCCCAAGATGCCCAGGAGGGCGCTGGGCTGGGTGGGCTTCCATCACCCTGTGGGGCTTGGGTGGCGAGCCAGATCAGGCTGACAAGACTTTTTATTGTACTGTGCTAAAGCTGTGACCTTTCTGAGATTGCTCTTCCCCCGAGGTCTCCTGTGAAATGACAAGGTTTTCTGTTTGTCTTGGCTTGCCTGCGGAGGGGTTGGTTTCGCTTACACCACTCACACCCTGCAGGGCCAGTCTGTCCCTGTCCTCTCTTGAGGAGGATGGCCACTTGCAGGCAAATGCTGCCTGATCTCTTCCTTCAGTGCGAGGCACATGAGCAAAATTAAGGAAGCTGAGAGGATTGATTGCTGCTTCCCTGTGCACTCTGCGAGGGGGGCACCTTCAGCCCCTGCAGTTACCTGCCACCACAGGACAGCAGTCATACTATTTTTTATCTGAAAAGAAAAAACTTGTCTCTTCCCCTTTGAGATCAGCTGGGGCTAGAATGCAGAGCCATGTCCCTGGGAGTGTGTTCTGATTGCTTCTTCAACTTCTGTTTATACGATTTTACAAAATTTTGGCAGGAATCAAGAGCACATACCAGGGTGTTGGCTTTTATGAATCTCATGGGATGTGAAAGTCAAGCTGACTCGATGAACTTTGGTTACATATTCCAGACAAGCACAATGACTCTATTTATTCAGACTTGGCAGCCAGAATGCAGATTGACTCTGTGGGTAATAAATTTTCACAGCCACAAAACTTCAGCGGCAACCAACCTGATCCTGTGCAAAAAAAAAAAATGCATACAAGGAAGCAGACTTGGGTTGCAAAAATATGTTAGATTATTATTCCATGTATGCATACCAGTCAGTTAATTTATTTGGCTATTGATTGACATGAATTGCACAAATGATGCCAGGGATCTTTTTCCCCTTAAAGGAACTCCTTTCTATTACAAAATGTTCATGTTGTAAAAGGACAAGTAAGGGAGGGAAAAAGAGAATTGTTCATATTACAATTGACAATCTCCTTTTAATATTTCACCCAAGACTGATTTAAGTTATCCAGTGACCTCTACGGAGAAGAGCAGGGTATTATAATGGGGACTGTTTCATGTGCTGTGCCACACTTCAAAGAACCAAAAGGCAATAACCACTATAATTCAGTACTCTGAACAATCTTAAGTACAGTTTTGACATCTTCATGCTACAAAGCTTCAGATGCTTTCTGGGAGAGACGATGATGAAATTATTACTCTATGTGTTATAAATCAGAGTGAATTGGCTCTTTAACTTGCAGATTTATGTTAACTACCTTGGTATCTGCTAATTGCATGCTCTTCAGATATTGATTGGGGATTAAAAAGTGTATTTTCTTCAATCTGTGTGGTGTAAAATATGCCAACAGGAAATTTTCTCTCTGCATATAAGATCCTATGATCACTGCCTGTAAAATTGAAACGATCAGTTTAAATGGATAAACTATGCTCATTAAAGAGGAAAAATACATTTATGTAATTAAAATTACGAGACTAATATGTGTGGATAATGTAATTACTGTGGGCGCACACATACTCAGCTCAAACCCAGCCTCTTCGGCTTCTCCTGGGTCTGTGAATCTCACTACCTTAATAGCTGGTGTTGAGGGAAGGGTTGGGAATGCTTTGCCCACTGCAGTCTCAAAGCTTTTAATCATGCCTCTGCCTTGCATCTGACCTCCCTCATCCATGGCTCACATTCCTTGGTTTGGTCACAGCACTCCAAACAGCAGCCCTGGGAGCACAGAAGCACCTGTCCCCCTCTGCACCACTTCAGAAACTTCCCATTCACTGCTTGGCAATTTCAGATATAAATGCAAAATCTCCTCCAAAGTTTCCCCCCTAAACTTCCCAATTTAGAAATCAGCAAAATTAAAAGCTTCCCAGCTTGTGTACAGCTCACTTTCAGCTCTCTGGGAAGCTGGACTACTTGAGTAAGTCTGATTGCTCAGAGGTTAATTTACTGTATGAGGAATATTTGGGAATCTCTCATGTACTCCATTCTCATGTATCCATCCATCTCTGATTTATTTCCTTCTTTCCCGTTCCTGAGCTCAGGAGACACAAGATTAAAAAGCCTCTGAGTTAGGAAGTAAAAGGAAATGAGTTCTCCTGCTGACATTTAAACACAGGTCCACCTGAGCAGCTATTGGAAGAAAGAGCCTATGTTACTCTTTTTTTGTGTCTATATCCTGTTAGGTGGATGCAAAGGTAATGTTTTGTTTTTCCAGCAGGTATATTTATTTAGGATTGCTCATTAAGCAAACCTGCAGGTCTCAGCTGAGGTTTTACAAAGCATTTCATACAGCAGGAGCCAGCCTGTGCCTCTGGGAGTTTTTTATCTGTAGAGTCAAGTTAGGAAAAAGATGTGACTAGGAAAGGGGACCAAATAACTAAGTAAATTCCAAAGGCTGCTCATGCTAGGTCCTGTGATGATTAGAAGTGAGTAATGGCATCTCAGCCCTGCTCTTTGCTGCATGGCTGGTGAGCTCTGTCCTGGCTCTGCAGAGCTTGCTCGAGCACTGAGGTGAGAGACCCAGCCTGCAGCAGCTGCACCTTGGAGCCCTGGTGACTGAGCTTGTGCAGCACAGGAGCACACAGAAGATGGCAACAGTTACAAGTCACAGTGCTAAACCAGAGGTCCACGTGCACCTGCCCACAATCCCTTCCCTGCCTAAACCTCCTCATGTTCTTCATGCACGATAAACACTTTCACATGTCCTTTTCTGCTTGCTGTGACACAAACCAGAATTCTTTTCTCTCTGGCTTTCCCAGCCTGTTTCACTCTGACATCCATCAGTCAGGATCCTGTCTTCCTGCCTGAAGGACATCTCTCCTGGCCAGCAGCTCGTGCCTCCCTATCACCCAGCCCCTGGCTGCAAGCATCATGGCACCTTGGTCTGCTGCTGTTACTCTTCAGACATCCCTTCCATCCCTCACTTTACTTTGCCCTATGCTGTCTGTGAGATATATTTTAAACCATCTAGACAAGCAGGAAGAGTAATTAAATGTGAAGTGTTTCAGGATGAAATATGTTAAACAAAAAGAAATTGTATAAATATGTAAATAATTGAATCTATGTGCTGAATCTTCTAACACCAAGAATTTGCTCAAAATAGATGAAACAGTGGTTTCGTATAAATATTAAAAAGTTTTGTTTTACCTGCTGTGTGGAATATGCTGTAAAACAGAGACATCTAATAACAAGAGTTAAAGAAAATCCTGGAAGAACTTCATGCCTATGTACCTAGCATTATTTGTCTAAGATCCTGAATTTCAGAAGTCGATACCCATTCAGCCTACTATCCATCTAGATATTCCAGTTACCCATGACTGAAATAATCATATTTGAAGCTGGCATGGTTTAGCATCAGCCAGCAACAGTACGATGCAGCTACTTTCTCATTCTCCCTGCCCCAGTGGGATGGGGAGTAGAGGCAGAAAAAAAAAGTTTGTGAGTTGATATAAGAACAGTTTAACAGTTGAAATAAAACAAAATAGTAATATTATAAGAATAATAATTGCAAAGAAAAGGGAGAAAACAAGAAGAGAGAAATAAATTCCAAAAAATAGTGCAAAATACAATTGCCAATGACTGATGCCCAGACCATTCCCAAGAAATGACTGGCTCCTCCCAGCCAACTCCCCCCAGTTTATGTACTGGGCATGATGTTCTGTGGGAGGGAATCCCTTTGGCCAGTTTGGGGCAGCTGTCCTGGCCATGGGCCCCCCCCAGGTTTTGGTGCACCTGCTCGCTGGCAGAGCAGGGGACACTGAGAAGTCCTTGACTCAGGGTAAGCTCAGAAACAGCTGAGACATCAGGGAGTTATCAACGCTGTTCTCACACTGAACCAAACCACAGCACTGTACCAGCTACTAGGAAGAAAATTAACTCTATCCAGCCAAAACCAGGACAGAAAACCACATTCTATCTGTGAGATGCAACCAGGAACAGTACAGCCCTCATATGCTCTGGGGAACGCACGGGTCGTGCATTTTAGGGAAAGAAGGAAGGGAAGTGGTTCTTGGCCTCTCATTCCCAACCAAATCATCCATGCCAGGATACTGAGAAGGAGAGAGCACAGCATAGCACTGCTTGGCAACGAGGCACTCAGCTGGTCATGGGAAAGTCAAGCTCCAGCCCTATTCTACTGAGTCCTTAATTATTTAGACAAAACACAGCAATATTTTAAGGACAAATTGGGAGACACCTCCTACAGCCAACAAAACCCAGCTCTCCTGACACATGGAAAACTTTGGATGGTGGATCTGCTGCCAGTCAGGTAGTTTAGAGTCTTTAAAACACAGGCAGTTGCTGTAATCACTGTTATGGAGTGAATCAAATACACAGTTAAGGCTTTTTCTCAGTTCTCTTTAGCTTTCTTAGCAGGCATGGGCCACGCAGAGTCAGGAGCGAAAACGCTCAGAGGAGAGGCCAGGGCTGGGGGGATGCCGGAGGCAGGTAAGGGATAAGCAGTCCAGCAGCTGATCCCCAGGGCCTGCTCATGATTGCAAAGTTGGCCTGAACTCTTAATCCAGAATTCCTGTTTCTCCCCTCCTTGGCCACTCTTTAAAACAAAACAAATTCAAATCAGAAGGAAGCTGATACAAAAACCTTCTGGGTTGCATTAAGGTAATAAATCAAGAGCACTGCAGCCCGTTCCCTACCAACCCAGCAGTTAGCACACGCAGCCTGGCTCCCAGCAGCAACATCTGTTACTCCAGTTACACAACTGCCATGTATTTTGATAACCTTTATGTATGTTTAGAAAAAGCATTAGCAAAATATTTGCAGTAGCTCAGTCTCGACATGAAACATGCTGCAAGTGACACGTTACTTGTCTGGTTCTTACCTGGTCATTCTCCTCTTCATCACTGCTTAACTTGAGGTCATCTTCTAGCATTCTGGAAAGCAAGCAGAATAAATTATAACTTATCAAAATGCTTTAGATTGGATATTTTCTCAGAGCTACTGTAACTATTTAATAATGTAAATAGAAAGAAAATATATTTTATGCCACTAACTTTGAAGCTGTGACACTTTATATCTCATCCATTTGCTATCAGCTAACTTCTTAATTAATTTCTTGCTATTGCTGCCTAAGAGAAAATGTTTATTAGAGTAATATTGGATTTTGCAAAGATTCTTATTATTACAATCACTGAAAAACAATAATAATAATAATAATATTAAAAATAATATTTTTGATGCAGACAGGTCAGTAGTCTCCCTGAGAGGAAATTTTTTGTCCATTTGGCTTTGAGCTTACAAGACAGAAGTAGATGTTTACACTGGCAATACTGCAGCACAAAATAAGGTTCAGTGATGTTTTCCGAAGGCCACTTTTATTTTATTGCATGTTTGATGTAAAATTGACATTGACTGAAATAATTAAATATATTGTCTCAGGGCACAAGAGTATCCACACGATTTCACTGTCACGTAAACATAGAAAATAATGCATCTTATCTAATGAGGATTTCATCCTGCCTTCCCATATCCTTTCCTCAGCTTGCTTAAACTGTTTCACAAAGAAGAGGAGTCTGGTTTTACCTCCATAAATTTTTTTTTTTTAACAATCTAAGATTAAGTAACCAGCAGTTAAAGGAGTTAAAGAGGTGCAAAGATTTCCCCAAGTGCTTGACAAGTCTTTGAGAATAGGACCTATTTTTAAAAAGTGCCTCGATAATAATAGTAATAATTCAGAAAGTTGCTAATTTTTCTCACACTTTGGGAAAAAAAGAATCTGTAATTTCATCTCAGCTCCAGAAGAAAGCCTGGTGAGCAATTCAAACACATCCTGTGACGTGGGTGGTCCCCAGAGTGTAAGTATCACAAGAAGACATATGTAGTAATTTCAAACCACCTCCTGGTACTTGTGCCTAGGTCTTCCAGGAGCGTGCCTGGAAAGCATGACTCTTACATGGGCTGCATGGTGTGCTGTGCCTTAAAAGAGCACAGAGCCTCACCACGCTCTCCTCAGCTCCTTGCTGTACATACAGGCTCTGCCTGTTGCTGCTGTCACAGCTGCTCCCCTATTTCCCCACAGCACCTTACAAGGAACATAGGTGTAGAAGAACAGGACTGGGGGTCAGTGCAGGAGTTCTTGACTAGTTCTTCTCTGAAAGATTCTCCTCCTGCTTTTTCCCCACATTTCCTTCTACTTGTGCCAGGATTCCTCCTCTATAAAATCAACATATCAAGTTACGCAAAGTCTCGTTGCAATGCAGACACCTCAGATACACAGGACACTCAGTGAGTTGGAGGGATTTGACAATCTCACAGCAGGACTTGCCTATGTTTTATCTCGAAGAATGTCCATGGCCAGGAAAAAGATCTCTCTGTCATCTCCCAAATCAGCAAAACCTTGATGGCTGCATCAATGCAGGCACTGACCCAGCTAACAAGCCCTGCTGAGAAGTGGCCAGACAGGATGGGTATGATGACACAGGATACAGCTCCCAGGAGTTAAACGATGTCAGAGAGGCAAAGGTTCCTGTAAACACCACAAGATCCATGCTGGCTTTGGATCCCATCACATACAGGGATCCAAACAATCTTGTACTGCTCATTCTTTTAATTAGATCTGTTCAGGCCATCCCTGAGAAAACAGTGCTCAAAAAATAGAAAGCTCAGATCTGGGATTCAGCACCTATGTGATGAAATCTGCACTGATAGTGATTTAACCAGAATGTGATATGCTTGTGTGAAAAGCAGAGCTCTCAGGGTGTCACTGCCTGCTCTCCCTTGACTTTGAGTGCGTGAATTTCTGCTAGTGATGTGGTAGTTAAGTACATTTACTTTATGTTTAGCAATTTAGTCCTTCTCCTAAATGGAAGCTGAAAAATCAAAAGCATATAATGAAACATTCTAGATAGCTCTAGAAATATTAGTGTCCTCTATTTTTGTATTGACATATTAAAAAATGTTTTGTGAGCTTGTCATTAGAAGAAACTAGGATACTTTGAAGCCTTTGGGTTGTGTGGAGGTGTGAGCTGAGGAGTGCAATCCACCACCATCCACACAAAAGGTGTAACAAACCACAGCACTGGTCCATCAGATTCTCCTTGTTTGTACATCTTAGCCTGTCTTTGTTCTCCCTGCCTGTTTTTCATTTCAGAAGCGCTGCTTTCCAAGAAAAGCACTGCCTGCCTGGGGCTCATGGCCCCTTTTGGAACTGCCATCAGCCTACAAACACACTCCTAACACTGGGGATAGGAAAAAACAGGTCAGCATAAAATGCTTGCTTGCTTGCTTTTTTTTTTTTCCCTAGAGTGGGATCTGGCTGGCCTGATCCTTGTATTGGTCACAAGGATGTATCAGGTTGCCCGTGTACAGGTCTGCCTTGTAAAGCAGGAGCTGTGCAGGTATAAGCTCTGTGCCTGAAAGCCTTCACTGGTTCCCACACCGCCTTCCCTCTCAGGTGAGGCTCTCAGCCCTCATCTACAAAGGCACAGCCAGAGCAGGACACACTGTCACCTGGTGGGTGAAGCTGAAGCTGGCCTGGAGAGAGAGGCTCCTTGGGCACCAAGGCAGCTCTCACAGCCCAGGCTGAAGCACACTCAGGGTGAGGAGGGGGTGTTACAGGGATTCCATTTTGCAGTAAGTGTCTTAAGGAAGGTGGATCAGTTTTGGGTATGGATGCTTTTGAGGAACGTTTCTCATTAACAGCTCATTTCCATCATGAAAACAATGGTGGTTGAAAGAAAAATTCCACAACTGGATCAGCAGACCCCACTAGAAGAGAGTGAGAAGAGAAGAAAAATACTTTAAGCTCACAAGAGGTGTTATCAAATTGTAATTTATTTGAAAAGCACTTTGATACAGATTCAGCACAGAATGAGCCTTGGTACATCCTGTGTTAGCAAAGCACTTCAGACCATGTTTAAAACAACCCTTGTTTGGCATGGGGTTTCTTTACATATTCTGGCAAACTAGTATAAGGATGGAGAGACAAGCAGAGACAAGCTCATGTGCAAATGCAGCCTTTACACTTTTTTCAGAACATGCAATATCCGGGCCAGTAAGTGACATCATTCACAGGCTTTCAGATTTTTTACAATGAACCTGGCTTTGATGTATTTGGACACTGATAAAGAAGTAAGTAAATACAACCTTGTAAACAAAAGCTAGAAAAATGAAGTGGTGCTCAAAGCAGCTCTGAAAAACACACAGCACCACGTAGGGCTTCTGCACTTGAAAAGAGCACATACAGCCAGGAAGTCGCTTTGCAGAACCTAATTACACATTTTTAGTGAAATCTCTTTGAGGTCGGGGAGGCAGTGAGGGGTGGGCTCAAGCGGGAGTGCTCACTGCGCTCTAATTAATGCATTTGTTCCTTTCTCTGCAAAGAATGTGACAGGTAGAGACATAATGAAAGGAAATGAGGATGGGTTTGGGATATTGAGAAATGCCTCGGCAAGCCAGCTGGTTTCATTCTCCAGTAACCAAGGGGTTGCAGCCTGGGGTGATGGGCCATTCAATTGCAGGGGAAAAGGAGGGGGTGTACAGGCTTACTAACATGCAATGGAAAATACAAAGTGGTCTAGAGGGCACTGATATAAAACATCTGCCAGTGTCAGTGTGATTGTCTGTCCAAACCTCCTACATAGCTTATTAGAAAGCCTGACCTGTTTTAATCTGAAGGTTGCTCTCTGCATTGGTTCAGAAGGGCACTGGGGCCGGGGTAGCCATGTGGTGCACTGCAGAGAGACCTGTTCATCCCAGCATGCCAGAGGGCCAGGAGTTACTCCTGGTCAAAATGACAGGGGATTTGGGATGGAAGGTCACTACTGGCTGCCAGGGAACCATGTTGCTCAAATGGAATAGTTGAGATGGACAGCTTCACTCTTTTTTTCTGCCTTTTCTCCTGATTTGTTGCTGCTGGAAAGCTCAGTCCCAAGCAAGTGTTACCTTCAGTCCCAGCCAGAGCCCAGGGAATAGCAGGAAGACATCTAGTTTCTCCTCTGGTAATTAACATCAAAGTAACAAGAAGTTTCAAGTGTGAGGGTAGAGTCAGGCCTTATGTCAAAAGATTTCTGATAGAGCTGGAAGATTTTCCTGCTGAGAAGAAGGAGCTGCTGGGGAAGGAGGTGTCCATGGCGCAGTCTGGAGGAGGTTGTCCTCAAGAGCCAGCCGAGAATCTCTTGTCACTTTTGACATATGGAGCCAGTCCGATATGCTTCCAGCATAGCCCTACTTAGGAGGATATCTATTTTCTTCCACAGTGAAGACATGCTTCAAGCCTGGAATTATCCTTCACATCTGCTGGTGCACATGAAAGAAGCAGCAGGCATCGCACCTTGTATTTCACTTTAACCTCTGATAAATTTCACAAGCACAATTTCACTAATGTCTTCTTTCCTTCCCCCTGCAAATTACTTATTGAGGCATAAAACTCTCAGAAATTCCTCTGGGGTTTTCTTTTTGTGATCAGAGAGATTCCCTTTTGACACCTCAAGACAGGTTATACAAATGAGGGACAAAACTCTCTTTATGTCTCTCTGGTAGTCTAAGCTCCTATACAAGATATGGTCTTTCTCCATGATGGTGTTGATAATTAGAAAAAACAGGGAAAAAATCAAGAAGAGAAAGGAAAAATATTGATAGTAATTAAGTCATTAACACTAATGCTTTAGGAGAGAACATGCCAATGGTTTGTGAGCCTGGGGCACAAATATATGTATATTGCAATTGCCATTTAAATGAACTCAGAAGTCACCGTCTTTGCAAGCTGTAAAAGATCTCCTGAATGTATTAACCTGATCAAATATATTGCCCCAGTTGAATTCTAGACAGCATCTCAGTCAGAATACTGTGTTTATTATAGACTGCTATGATTTCTGCTCATTATGGAGGAAAGGAACTTCAGTAGTGGAAAAATACTTTGATTTTAGCTGAAGAGGAACCCCACTAAGCAAAGAGTTGTAATGAAATATCAAAATCAAATAACTAAGTGCTCATTCGAGGTTATGCTACCACAATGTTTCATTCTGAATGCTTTTGGAAAATTATCTTATTTTTCAATGTACAATATTGGCATTTTATTTTCTTTCCCATAAATGCATAGGGACCTTTCAAGAAGTGGACATTAGTTTTGATATTACCAGAAACCCAGAAAGAAAACAGATATTATTCTAAGTCACAGTATGCTAGAAGACTTTCAGACTGACCCCATATATTTAAAGACACAACTGATGCACTGATATAGGAGACAAGAAGTCTTCCTTCACACTATAAAACAGCAAAACAAAACCTTCCCAGAGGCACAGCACCATGTAAGACCTTTAACTCTTGTCCCCAGCAATACGAGAGAGAAGGCCAGGTGGGAATATGATGTTCCTAACCAGACTGTGCCCTTATGTTACTGGGGTTGTTTCAGCTACGAGTGCTCACGTACATAATATGACTTGAGCTCCAAGAAGGCAAATGTACCTTTGGTTTCTGGCTGTCTTCCATTGCTTTCTAAAAGAGAAATGCAAGAAAAATATGCCTGGTAAGAAGTACAGAGAATTCATAAGAAACAGATGAATATGTTTCCTTTCTTAAAAAAAAAAGAAAGAGAGAGAAAAAAGGAAACGAATGTTGTTGCTATTACCTTGGTTACTTGCACATAACAGATGGCCAGTTATATTCACTACTAACCTACAGCCAAAACAGGTATTTGAAATAGCTTTGTTTACTAATCCTAAATATAGGAGTGGCTGGTTTTATACAGTAGTAATTTTTAATTAATTAGATTCTGATTGCTGAAATTATTTTTCACTCTGGTGCTGTAACTGATGCAAATGTTTCACTTTGGAAAAGCTCATGCATTTATATTATCTGAAAAGTGTAGTATTTATTTGTGTTTTATACAAAATAAAGCCAAAAGCTTATGGATTAGGGTAAACAACTAGATCAAGAGGATATTTTATAAGTGCTGTAATAGAGCTTTCAGGAGGCTTGTAAGACCTCAGCAAGCACAGCTTGCAGCATCTAAAATTCACTCCTAATATATGATGTTTAAGTTGTAAAAATCCCCCAACAAACAGTTTGTGCAAGTTCTGCTACACAGAAACATGCAGGAAAACATGATTATATAGAATACCATCAAATCTAATTAAAAACAGAGGGAGAAAGCCAGTAAAATCAGGCTGGTGAAATATTAATGTACTTAATGCTGGAATGAAGCCTATATATCAATGTGAGATTTAATTCCAGAGCGTAGAATTTAAATGCCTGAAAAACGGACTCAGTCCATCGAAATAGAATTAGCAATTCCGATAAAAAATAGATATTCTGAAGGAAAAGTTTTCTGTCCTTGGCTTGAATCCATCTAGGCTGGTCTACACCACTCTCCAAAACCATTTAAACCAGCTAAATGTTCTGCAAAATCCCCATTACACTGATGGTCTCATTAGAAATGCAAGGCATTTCCCTCTCCAAGGGATACAGCCATCACTCTCTCCCATGAGCAGAAGCTGAAATAAGGTTTCTTCTGCAGCAGCTGCCCCAGTGAGTGACTGTGCTTGCCCTGGTGATGTTCTTCCCCTTTAACGAGAGGGACAACAAATGCAATTGAATCATACCCTGAATTTTCTAACTCCTTGGCAGGGTGGTGAGAAAGTGCACCACAGATCACAGCACTTCCTGTGAATGATGTTTGGGCAGAAGGACCCAGAGTACCTCCTTAAAAATGAGAGAAATTCAGGAAAGCAAGGAAACAAACCCCTGTGAGGCCACTCCCCGAGCAAGGAAAGCACCAAAAAATGCATGAATACTCAGAAAGAGGGAAGACCAGCAGCTCACGCCTAAGTAGTCCAATCACTCTGAGGGCTTATCAGAGTTTCATGGCTAATCATGCTCTGTGTGACAGGAGGAAACACATTTGAGGAATAAAAGTTTTGAACGTGCTGCTCGCAATTTTCTAATCCATTTCTTGCCTCCCTGCCCCTGCACCCCCCAAACCTCTCTAGGTGTGATGAGCAGTTATTTACTAATGCTCTCCCTCTGATTTCGGAGCCATTGCTGATGCTGCCACCTAAGAAATACTCATTTTAAATGTGAAATGAAGTAAGAGTGCATGTACTGCAGTACTGCCTATGTGTCAGCCATTGTGGCAGAAATCGTGGGGAATTTAATGTTTCTGAGACAGAGCCTACACTGCCAAGTCTCCCCGCTGAATGTGCAGCATCTGATTTTGTACTCAATGATTATTTCCTTACAAATGGTCTCTTACTGCCTAATCCCAAGTGCTACAAGCATCTGTCCTTATGCTGGAGTCATCATGGGGTGAGCTTTAAGTCACATTTCAAGGTACATCACAAATGACCCTCAGATTTTGCTAGCCAGTGGTCTTCCAGCCGGTGTTTGTATGGTGACATGGAAGATCTGAGGTGTATGGATACTTCTGTCTAGGGTAGCTGATTTTAAATAACTTAACTGTCTCTAGACACTGTTCAGCTTCCTGTCTGTCTAATAGGCAAACCTGCTTTTTCTCATGTGAAAAACATATTTATTGACTCTAACATTATTACAGCTTTAATACTTCCAGCTAATAAGGGGCTATTGCTAGAATTTTTTTATTATTGTTGTTTTTCATGTATCTTAAGAAACCCCATATTCTCATTGTCCTTGAGCTTTCCTCTAGTATCATCCATTCCTTTTATCCATCTTCAGTATTTTACATTTTCTCTTTTAGACTATGTTTCATGTATATGGATTCATATTACATATATTTTAAATGTCATGTCTATTGCACAGCTTGCTTTTTAATTCCTAATTACTACTTTTACTTGACCACTGAAGCTGAAGTAGCTTTCAGTAGTCGCTTTTTGTCTTGATTGTGGAAATGCAGCCTTTTGCTAAGCTAACAAACTCTGCCTAACAAATTTCAAGCTTCCTTGTTTCTAGGCTTTTCTACCCTATCAATTTATGGTCAACAATTTCTATGCTTTGGGACACCAGCCTTTCCTTATTGGGACTGTCCTTTATTTGTCTAGCCTGAACATCATAAAATCATGGTCTGCTTCACAGGCAACCATGTGCTTCCCATCCACTGACCAATTTATTCAAAAGAAGGGGTGAGAATGTCTGGTTTAAAGTCATCAGTGCTAGAGAAGTACCACAAAGACTATCTACAACCTGCACTCCAATTTCACAGCTGTCTGTGCTGGACCTCTGATGATACCTTCAAACCAGGACCTCTGGAGTCCACCTGATTAATCTGCTTTTCCTTTCCAGATTGATGCTGATGGAGCACCTTCATCCCCTCTTGTAACTGGAGTTGATATTCAGTTCATATTCTGTCTCTGGGACAAAGAAGAAATTTATTTGACGTCCTGAGCTGGAGCTTTCCATGTCAAGAAAGGCTAGAGGAGGAAATTCCCAAAGGCACGTGGCTGCCTGGCTGATACAGAGGGGCTATTGCTGAATACATACATGGCACAGGAACATATGGGAACTATACCTCCTCCAGTCCCTCTGCAGCTCCAGCCAGTAGAAGCACATCTGTGAAAGACACACCAGGACCCCCAAAGTTTTCAGCATTTCCTTTCAAATAGTTTGCCTAGCCATTTCCTGGAAAGTCACTAAATGTATTTTACTCAGTCCCGTCTGCAATACTTATAGCTTCATTTAGTTTTAATATAGTTATAAATGGGCTGTAGCGGCCTGCTTTTTTTAATAACTAAGTAAATGAAACCCTGTCTGTAATAATAAATGAACCATCCATCTGGGAGGCCTCCAGGAAAAATTTCAACAGGTATTTATTGCTCCTTTATGTAAACAGTAATCTGGACAATACAAGTGATTATACTCTCTGTCAGCCTTGTCAGGAAGGAGACAGTATAGTTTTGGATGAAGTTCCATAGCATACACACTGAATTTAGAGGTTTATTTGACTAGATGGAGAAAAAATGATTAAAACAAGCAAATAAACAGAGAAGAATCCAGTTGGCCACCGTGAAAGGAAGCATACCATTTTATTTAAAGATATGGGCTGCGAGGATAATCTATAGAAAATTGACAGGTCTGTAGTGCTACAGACTTCTCACAACTCCAGATGCTACACAGACAGCTCCCTAAACAACCCCACCCCCTCAAAAGTGGAAGGAGTTTCATTGTAAAATCAACACTTTACATTTACTTTAAAATATATTGTGCCCTTGTTGGTTCATATATTACGGAAGAGCAGTGCCTCAGGAGAATCTCCAACTGGAGTGCAAGAGACTAAAAATCATGCTACCCATCCCCAAGGGTTATCCCTTTCATTCATGGGCACTGTTCACACACTGGAAAGGGCAATAGCATAACACTTTTCAAGTAATGACATTTTAATTTAAAAAAATCTCACTGCTGAAATCATCTTCATACTGCTGTTATATTCCGGTTCCTAATTACACACCATTACATCCCACTATTGTTGGAATAATACAATGTCAGAATAAATTGTCAAATAACTAATTCAGTGTGTGGCAAGAAGGGGAAAAAAGAAAGAAACAAGAGGCAGAAAGACCTGAAAGCTCATGTATGGCCAAGGTGATGTGCTATCACTCGATGCTCGGAGTGAGCCATAGGGAGTTCTGTGCATTAAATATGCAGGGGCCATTCTGACTTTTGTCAAAGTTTCCAGTCCTCAAATTTCTGTGGGAATGGGCTTAAACCTCTCCCATGAGCAGACTTCTCAGAGCCTTTCATTTTCAGCCAAGATAGGCACAGGGAAAAATGCATTTTTTTCCTTCTGATGCAGACTGTAAAAGGAAAACAAAGCTCTCTGCCGGACACCAGGCAGATTCTGCCCCACGGTGCAAATGGATTGCTGCTCCTTAGGAGATCTGCATCCTGCATGCTTGGCTCAGAGAGAGAGGTAGCACTGCTCCTGAAGCTACCTCTACGGCCAGGGTGTTTCCAACAGGGTTACTAAGCTTATCAAGCTTAACTTACTAGGGGATAGTGTGTTGGAGACAGTATGCTCTTGACTCCTCTCTGCTTTTGATATGTTACCAGATGCTAAAAGGGAAAAGACAATCCCAAAGCAGACATCTCTGAACTGATAGCAGTCCCACCAAAATACAGGAGTTCTCAGGTTTGCTTGAGGATGGGCTGAGGGAGGGAGGGAGGGAGGGAGGAGGCTACTAAGGGAGTGCCAGGACACGGGGCACAGGCCCTGCAGGGACAGGGAAGCTGGAGGCTGGCACTGGCACCTGGAGCAAGCTCATGGCTGTGAACTTCACTGCTGGGGCAAGAAAACACACGTGCAGTCTGCAGTGGTCAGATAATTCCTTGGCTTCCCATGGAGCAGCAGTGAAGGGATGGCTGCTCGCAGGGTCCCAGGAATTCACACTGTGCTGTGCAGCTCCAGTCGAGGTGTGCGCGGCTTGTCCGGAGCCTTCCTGGCACCGACCCTCAGCTGCCTGGGGCCCGATGCCACCAAGTGCTTCTGGCCTGTTTGTTTCACTTTGAGATAACCCCTTCTAGGGTGCAAAATGGGCTATTCCTCTTTATTAGAAATAATCTCCTTTGGACATAGCAACAGCAAAAATAATCAGCTGAGAGCTGCTCCTTTGGAGAGAAGAGTTTTATTCCCAGCATTGAGATGCATGTGTTGTGCAGAAATACACCACCTGGACTCCAATATATATGTATTTAAAAA
>VXAC01003061.1:2165444-2239058 GCA_013399225.1 Rhipidura dahli | reverse complement strand
AAAAAAGAAAGGAAAAGTATTTTTTCTTAAAAACACTCTCTGGAAAAAATTATGAATGTAGCTCTCAAACAGTAAACCACACTATATCTCCTTTCTAATGTCTCTTTTTAAATATACACCAGGGAACAACTCTCATAACTCACTCAACACACACTATCTTATGAATTATAGGTCAGTCTTCTATGCTCAGAGTGTGTGTTGCACTTCCACACAACCTTATGAATTTTCCATCCCTCATCATTCATATAATGTCAGAATACCTATTACAAACCCTTGTTTGCAAGAAGGGCTTCTATTTTCTCCTTTTGTTTTATCACTGCTCTTAAATTTTCTTCTGGACACCAGCTTGGCATGCTGGCAGTTTCTGAGAAAAAATCAGTCAAAAATTCTGTCACGGTCTTAATGTCACTTGCAAAGAAATATCCTTTTTTAACTAATAGGAGTAGTGTATAAAAATGAATTAGGCACAATTGCATTCTGATTGCCAACTTCTACCACCCAGCTGCTAACTACCGCAACCATCTCATAAAAAATAATCATCTGGAAGTCTAAATGATGTCTGATAATGCTTTCTGCCATCCTAAATCTTTGGAAATGTTGAATCATCTTGAGAAAAATGTCAACAATACTTTTTCACAAAGGCTCGAGCATGGACAAGACTAACTAGAGTCTTGTGTGAGGGATTTAGAGCTGAGGGGAATTTTCTAACATAAAGTTTAGACATTAAGAACAGTGTGAGGACCAGCCAAAATGCTTGGCCATTGCCAGATTTGAGCACTGCTTTTCCCTAAATAACTGAAGAAATTTAAATTCTATGTAAAATGATAAATTTCAACATTTCTGAAATGCTGGACTTTCATTTTCTTCTTTCAAAAATATTACTTTGAAATATGCTTGTATCTAGTACTGAAACAAGGCTGCCCAAGCACTTTCACAGGAGTAAGGTAACCTAAATGAAATTATTAGCCCTGAATGTATTTCTTTTTCATTTTTCTGAGAAAATTAACAAAACTACTTTTATTTTCAGTTACCCCATATGATTTTTATTGTATTAAACAAAATATCAATTACCCATGCTGATTCAGAAGCTAATTTAATTCAGTTTGCAAAGTTCTAAACCTAGATTTGTTTGGAGTTTCATATGGGTCCCTAATACTTAGTGGCTTCTTTCATTTTTTCCCTCTCATTAGCAGTTAATTGAAGCTTTCAGTGAAATATTTTTTTCTGTCATCAGCTGTCAGACTGCCATTAATAGAAGCAAACATCCTTAGTGAGCAAGAGCTGGTGTGAACCAGGCATACAGGAGACCAATTCTCAGATTGTTACATGACTGAAATGGAAGGATTTGTGTTGCTGGCTTTTTAGTTCTGTTTGTTTGTTTGTTTTACAAAATCAGATAGGAATAAAGACCACTTGCCCAAAGCTACTCCATTATATAGCTGGTTGTTTGGTTTGTATGTTTGGCATTTATGATTACCTGAGACTGAGTTCCCAGGAAAAAGAATTCTATGTAGGCTCCTACAGGATGTACCTATGGTCTCCACCTTTGAAAAACATGGCTTTAATCATCATTTAACTTGCTATTATTTGATGTCAGCTTGAGTCCAATCAAAACAATCATTATTATTTCAGAAGTACTTTTGGGTGTGGAAATAAAATATGCAGGGCTTAATATTGACAGACCCGTGGATAATTATCTGTTTGATATTTAAGTAAGAATAACCCTACAGATAATAATAAGTTAATTTAGTACAACTGCAAATGGCTTGTGATCAAATATTGTGTCTATATTATGCAATATATGTTCAAAGAGTCATATATACAAAGAATGACACTAGACTTTTGAAGAATTCAATTCAGTAGTAACATTGTTAATGATTAAAAGTAGATCTCCTAAACTAAATGTATTGGGTAACTGTCTTGCAGTGACCTGGACAGTTACTTTTATCATCAGTGTCACTCTAGTAAAACCAGTTTCATCAGCAATTAATTTAGCTCACTGTATTACCTTCAAGGCAAATGATTTTTACCGATAAAAGAAAAAACTTCAGATGTACATATTATATCAGGCACTTAAATATTTTTAGTGCTGATGACAGCAGAGATGGATGATAAAAATAAGAAATAAAATAGGCAAAATGTAGGAGACTGACAATAAGCAGCTTTGGAATACGTAAATAACTTTCCAGAAGTTCTACAAACCCTTAGACTATCTCCAGAAGAGTGTTTATTAGTCTAAAAAAATAATTTTGTATTTTCCAGTGTACTCCAGAAAGGTTTTTCCTGTTCCAAAGATGCAACAAACAGCCCTCACTACATCTTTTTATAAATGTCTTGAATACTTCAAGTTTATTTGAAATTTAAAGGGGTGCCAAAGAAGAACAAGGAATAAAAAAAGGTCTGTCAAGTCAGAATTTTCTTATTGACACTTTCTCCCACTCTTCCATCTAGCTGGACACCAAAGCATGAGGACTTACTCTCCTCATTACCAGGATCATTAACTAATATGAAATAGGACCCATCCTATCAAGACAGGTACCAGTTTGCTACTGGGCTTCATCCTATTGCACTGTTTTCTAGTGAGAGATCTCTGCACAGGTACATTTCCCAACACCCTGTGAAACCAGAAATAAGTAAACCCATTATAATTCTCAGTCACTCAGAAAGAGGAAACAGAGGCAAAGAGATTCACTGTTTTTAAATAAAGTCACACCAGACTGTCCAGTCAAATTCAGAGCTGGGAAGGAAACTCCAGGTCCTGCTGGGAAGACACAGGCACTGCCTCAGATGTACCCGTGACCCAACATCTTACGCTGTTCACTCTCCATCTTTGTGCTAGAAAATTTTAAGTGAAAGAAAGCCAAAGACAAGGTGGGAAGGTGAAGAGGTGCTGAAACAGTGTCTTTCTGCATATAACAATATCTTGTCTATCAGAGCTCAGCAGAGCTACCAGAGCAGAATATGTCGACAC
Source organism: Rhipidura dahli (assembly GCA_013399225.1). Taxonomy (NCBI): domain Eukaryota; kingdom Metazoa; phylum Chordata; class Aves; order Passeriformes; family Rhipiduridae; genus Rhipidura; species Rhipidura dahli. The sequence continues at coordinate 2,236,087 of VXAC01003061.1, read as the reverse complement.
GCAAGACTCACTAATTCTCTGGCAAACAGGCATTCCTGCCTGAGACAGAGCAAGAGGGTTTTATGTAAAGAACACATTTATTCATCTGTAAAATGTTGCAAATAAAAAACAAAATTGGACCAGACGATTTCAATTTCTTCCAGAAAAACCCGTAACATTTGACCCATTTTGGTATTTTAAATAAAAATTTGATTATTTTAAGCTACATGTGAGAGATCATTACGAACAAGGATTTGTTATATTGCTTGTATAGAGTAGGATTAAATAAACTTTTATCACGCTGAGACTGTTAACTCTTGATGTTCTTTATTGCTACACTCATGCAGTTATTAACTCTTAAAAGTCTTTGGTTTGGGCTGTAACTGCTTCTTCCATTAGTTTCTGTGAGATCTGAAACTGCACTCAGAAGTGCCCCTTAAATACTTGTTTTTTCCCCCATCCTTGCAATAGCAATGACAATTGGGCTGCTAATTATTATCATGAGATACTAAAAACACATTTCAGCAGACATATGAAGAAGCAGCATATAGATGCCTTCTGCACCCCTGCTTGGGACCCCTGGGGCTGTGCATCGGATGTCAGTGCAGCTGGGGTGGTGGTCCCTGCCTGCCTGTCAGCTGGGGAGGGTCTGCTGCCAGCAAGACTTTCTGTGGGGGACTGGCTCTGTCCCAGCTCAGCACCAGCATGGCTCTGCAACCAGGCAGGCACAGAATTCAGCACACCTGCAATCAGCCCAAGCCAATGCCATACCCAGCAAGAAAGGGGTGGGGGTGAAAATTAGCTTGGAAGGATGGTCATGCCCTCTGGGGGCTGGTGGCTTGGAAATGAGGGGGAGTGGCACCCATAGCTTGCAGCAGCTACTTGTGCACAGGTCTTGGGGATACTTTGGCTTCTGACACAGCTGAAATACCAAGTATGGAGACTTTGTCCCACAGCCCAACTCCTCAGGCTCACAAAGGGTTAAATGGAGACACAGCAGCTGCCTTTCTCCAGCTGCTTATGGCTTAGGGTCAGTCCCTGAGGAGTTCTGAGATGATACTCAGGGCTGGGGCGAGGGACACTGTCACACATGGCCCAAGAAACCACATCAGAGCTTGCAAATGTTGAAGACCTGGGTGAAAGCACAGAGAAATGAGTGCCTAGCTATTTAAAAACAAATAAAACATTTAAAACATGGGTATTCAAGACTGAAACCCAGGCCACAATCCCATTTTGGGGGCTCAGGCACAAGATGAGCCTCTTGCATCTTTGCTCCAATACCACTCCCGAGGTGTGAATGCCCTCTGACACCCAAGAGGAGGTCAGGGAGCAGGCACTGGCACACCCTGCAGGGCATTGCTCCTATGCAGTGTGGCCAGTGTGGTCCTGAGCTGCTCTCCCTCCTCTGAGGACTGTGCTTCATCTGCTGTGCAAGGATTGAAACCAAGGAAGGAATAAGGAGAAAAGTACTAGTGGGAACTCACTTAGTGGTTTCAGCTGTGAGCATCTTCAGTGCTCTTCAGAGATGGTGCTGCTGCCCCCTGTACAGGTAATGAATGGGAGCTGTATACTGTGAGCATTAGATAATCAACCTCAAAGAGATTTAGGGGAAAAAAATCATAATACACACTGAAAAATAAATACATGCAGACTGGGACATAGAAATATATATTGTCTTTAGAATGCTGATTAATGTTGCATCAAATCACAATAAAATAGCCCCCAAGGCTCATTTTCCTATTTGTAAAAGGGTAATAACGATTAGCTTAACCAATGTTTGTAGCAGGCCTTGAGGGAGGGTGTGTGTTCAAAAAAATACTAATGACCTGAAGAGGTCATTAGTTTGGGGATATTCTGTTGGACTGGCACCAAATCTCCTCTGACTCTGCCTAACAAATCATACAGCAAAGAGTGAACTTTCATCTGCGCTAGCTTCAGGCATATTTGAAATTACTTAAATGAATGTAATTGCAAAGTAATTTTATTCCACTGTTTTATAGCAGTTTTCCTGTTCTGCCAAAGGCAAGACTGGCAAGCCCTTGAAGGACAGGAGGCTGCTGAGAGGATGACATTTTGTCAGGACTTCTCAGCACCAGAGGACTCACCTCGTCTCAGCAAACAGCCCATCACTGCTGTGAGCCCCACCACCAGGCAGGGTACCTCTGATTTACACCACTGGCACTTGGTCTGAGCACCTGATGAGGTGCTAACTATAGCAGGTCTGTGTGACATGACTATAGTCCTAGAGGTAATTTCCTACACCTTATTACCACATAATAATGGCCTCTTAACAACCAGACTAATCAAGAATTAATGAGGCACTAAAACACTTTTAGGAACAATGAAGGATTTAAAAATTTCTCTTATGTGTTTTATTTAAAAAGCCATTAATTTAACAGTTACTGCCCTTACTTTGGAGTCATACAAAAAGTCTTGGTACTTATAAAATGTATCAGTTGAAAGGTTTTATTAATTTATCAGTTATTTACTTATGTGAGGCTGCACATAACCTGAAGAGAGTCAAACCAGATCTGGGCCCTGTCTGCCTTCCTCATGTAATTCCATTTGTGTGCTCAGGCACTGCCTGGCTCTCACACAGGGAGGGCCTGTTGGTCCAACAGTAAAGTACACCACCAAAACCAGAACAAACTCTGCCCAAATTAACACTACTTCCAAAAAGGAGGTTTTTTATTATCTCTGGATACTAGACTGTCAGGGTATTTTTGTTTTGTTTTGTTTTGTTGGGTTTTTTTTTTGTTTTTTTGGTTTTTTTTTAAGGAAGGGAGGGTGCACTTCAACGGGGAGACATCCTTGATGGAAGTTTCTGAGAAGTGGAGTGAAGTAAGTGGGGGGGAAAAAAGTAGGGATAATTTATGCTGCTAAAGGATTTCATATCCGTGACTCAATGCTGAATTAAAGCCTGAAAATATGTGCCTTTACCATCAGCCTGGAAGGGATAATCAAAACAAACACATGTTCAAATTTGACTTATTTTTTAAGACTTCCTTCTGTGGTGTAAGGGTGGGGGATATATCCTGGTTTGCTGAGAAAATCCCCAAATAGATCATTCTGTGACAGATAACAGTTATGGTTATTAATTCCACTGCTGACATTGAAATTATACTGATTCCCAAAATAATGGATGAGTAAATAGCACATTAAAAATTCTCAGATGCTTCCACATTTCCTATGCAATCAAAAGAAAGAACTCCCTCATTAAATAATACACTGTCAGAAAAGGCAATTTGATTAAATAAACCTATCTGTCAATCATGCCTAAAGTTATAAAAGGAAAACATTTTGTAGCTAAGTAAAACTTTTCTTCATGTTGTTCTCTCCTTCTCTCTTTTTATATTCTTCTTCTTGTGTGATTCTTAAAAGAGAAATAATGGAAAACTGTGTGCCCTAAAGGAAGATTGGAGCAATACCTGGGCACCTGACAAAGGAGTTAAAAGTTAGTCTTTACCATGAAGCAGACATGATATGATGGAAAAATCAAGGGGGAAAGGAGGCAAATGATGATATGCACTAATCCAGAAACCTGAGCTACTGTGGGTGTATTTTTTGTACCCCTTGTTACATATATCTCTTTATTTCTATTCTGTTTTTCAGGAGACATGCAGACGTTCTGTGGGGCAGAAGCAGAAAAGGGGAGGGCCCACAGAGGTGAAAAACAGTAAGAAAAGAGGCTGCAGGCAATGATTCCTGTCAAAATCAGGGATGGGATGGTAGGAAACCAGCAGAGAAAGAAAACGAAGGGAAAAAAAAAAGCAGAAGTGGTGGCTGGCAGAGGATGGACAGCAAGTAACAAGACTGGGAAAGAAATCAGAAATCATCCTGTGCATTGGGCCTAGGGTGCCCAAGGGTAGATGGAGAGTGGGCAGGGATGTGGGGCTGTTACCCAGGTTTGTTCTACTGAGGTGCCCTCTGCCCCATCCACAGAGCCACGATACCAAAGCATCAAACACATATTCTCCTGTAGCAGCAAACGAGGCCACACATTACCCATCTGCATCACAACAACACTGGGGTTATTTTTTCATGCTACTTAATTTCATCAACACCGTGGGCTGGGGAGAGGGGAAGAGTTGTGTAACATGGTGTGATGGGTGGAAAGTCTCTGAACGTCACTGTGCCTGGTGGCCAAAGATGGAAACAGGGTCCAGTGGCTTCCTCTCCTTGGCTTTGGGAGGCAGCAGCTTCTTAGGACCCCAAATACTTAATTAACTGAGCTGCAGAATTGTAGGATAAGATTCATACAGTTCCTTCTCTGATGGGAGAGTGTCAGCCTGGACCGTGCTGTTCTTGGTGAGTCTTTAGAGCTAATGCAACTCATACACAAGACATTCTTTGAAAAGAACCAGAGATTTATTTGAATAAAAATCTGAGTGGATGACAAGTGCATGCAAAGCAATAAGATGAGATTTTAATTTTGCTCAAGTAGAAAAACATAAGCAGCTTGAGCAGGAGGTATTTGCTTTCCAGCTAGGCACCCAGGCTTTTATGCTCTTCACTGCACAGAAAGAGTTGTTCTCATAGTGAATTCATAGCTCTGCAATGTCATTGAGCCAAATGGGATCATGGTAAAGAGATATTTGGCCATTTCTGTTAGATAAAGATAAATCAAAATAATTTCAGAAGGAGGGCTGTTGCTTTATATAGTCTTCTCACAAGGCCTGGAGATGATGGTTATTAAGTCATCCACCTACTTTTGTCTGAGGGAAATATATAAAAATTTGGAATAATATCAGTATTACAGCTCCATCTACAAATCTTACCATTAACATCCAGCTTTCTGCCCACCACTCATTGTTTTTGTATTTTGTATGTCTTTATAATTGTTTTGTCTTATGTGTTACATACAATAATCAAATTCCTAAAATCCTGGATGACAAGTCTTCTGTTACCATACCTCTGATCTTCCCCCTTTCTCTCTTTATTCCACTGTCTCCCAGGCTCCAGAGCTGGAAATGTGGTCCTTGTCTCCTGCCTACTCAGCATCAGTCACAGGATGCTGCTGTGGGTGCTGCATTGCTCCTCACCAGAGCCTGCCTGCTGAAGTGTGGCATCGGCCAGCCACTCCTAGACAGTAATGAAATCCATGTCAAGGGCTCAGGGACAGGGATCTTTCTCTTGAATACAAAGCCTGCAACAGCAAAAACTCTTCAGGGGAGGACAGGACATCCCTCCTAAGTTGACTGTGTGTCTCCTGGCCTCGGAGCTGGAGTGCTCACCCACCGGAGCTGCGCTGGGTCACTGCGCTGTGGGACACGATGCTCAGGGTGCTCATGGCAGCTGTGAGGGATGTGGAGGAGAAGCAGACCTCCACTCTGACAAACACAGGTTTCTCTTTTTATCCCCTTGCTTGTTCCATGTGCAGTCACTTGGTAGCAAGCCCTTTTTTGAACACATGCAAGACATCCTGCTTTAGTGAGAACACTCACAGTAAAGCCTGCTGCTCTCAGGGGAATGCTTTTTAACTGAACTGCAGATGGGCAGCACAGCAAAAGCAGAAATCTAGGTACCCACAGGAATGCTCAGTCTTTCCAACATTAAGACTGAAAGAAGTCCTGCTAGAAGACATCATGCTTCTCTACAATTATTTATGAGATCAAAATCTTCCCGTGTGACAGAGGAAAACCCAGATTTTTTTAACAGTTTGTGGCAAAAGGCTTCATTGTTTCTTCTACAGAAATTGCTGTTGCTTACAGCTATTACAAGTATTAAAGTTTGTGTCTCATATTACATTTTTTGTAAAAGTAAAATGTGAATTTTACATGAGCAAGGACCTGAATTGTTTTTAAAGACCAACAGTTAAAACCAGTATAGACCAGAGTAATGAAAATTTGTTTTTGAGGTTAAGTCAATGATGTTCTGGGGTTCCCGGCCCCAGACCTTTTCCTTGCTCTTTGCTGTATTTGGCCTCCATCTGAACTGCATCAAGACGGGACGCACATCTGGAAGGCTGCCTGATCTCCCTGGGGGACTTCAGAACAGAAGTCCCCCTCTATGCCTACCTAAATGCCACAAAAATTGGTCATCAAACCAGGTACAAAAGGGCAATTTGCTCATTCTTTGTCTGTGTTGTGCTATTAAATACTTTCAAGATACTATTTGTGCTGATTTGTCTGCTTTGCTCTGATAGTAGGAAAGCTGATGGTGAATGTACAGGGTTTTTACCCATAAGTGCATTAAATTCTAATACAATTAAATATACAGTAAGTTCACATGTTTATCAGGTAACAGATCAGTTCTGTTTTAATTTAGTCTACCTGATCTATCACACCTCCTGGAGTCTGTCTCTGAAGAAATATGTCAACAGATTCCTTTTCTCTACCGACACTTGCTTACAGTTTATGCCATGAAAGGGGGAATCAGCACAAATGAATCCTGACAAAATATCTTACAAAACTAATAAAAATCAGCATGCAGAAATGCCAGGTGTAATTGCACTATTTTGCCAAAAAAGGTCTGTGGGCCAATCAAACCATGTGGTTGTTTTTTTTTCCTTTGGAAAAACCAAGCTTTTATCTTTGTAAGTCAGTGGTACAGTTTCCCTGATTTTGGCATGATCAGTAAGTATAACCCTTTTGAATCTCAGGAACAATATACCTCATCCAAACCTTTGTCCTGATTCATCTCTAGCTTTGATAGCTTTGGTGTGTCACCCTGCTTGCTTGTCAAATCTATCATCAATTCTAAATTGCCGATAAATATATTCCACATCTCTTTTGGGAGATGAAGCTTGTCTGCATGCTAAACGAGGAACAGAATGCACAAAGCCAAGATACACGCTGAGATATAATATTCTCCCTCTTAAAATACCACAGGTGAAATGATAATGTGGAAATATTCTTACCCTGAGGAAGGCAGACTCCAGTTGTAGCTTAGCAAATCAAAGACCAGAAAACTTGCTTGCAATAACATCCTAACAAATCCAAAGGGTTATGTTTTCCCCAGTTAAAAAATATCCACACTCTGACTTTTAATCCAAATCCAAAGATTAAGGCAGAAGAACTTCAATAATTTGTTTAGTTAGGTATGAAAAGTAATTTGTCATGAAACTGCCAGCCTGCCACTATAAAGGTTTAGAAAAATCATAGCTATTCATGGCTGAACAGTCAGACTTTTCCACACAGGAAAATTCATCATCATTTCAGGTTTCAGTATCTTTTTGTATTTTGCATGGTAAATAAAAAGTTGTCCACCAAGCTTGAAATGTCTCTTTTTTTCGAGTTGGTCACTCTGTGGGAGAAACAGGCGCTTCTTTAGATTCCTTTAATTTGTTCTTCAGAGTCATAAAGTAAGTTAACAGCAAAATGAAGCAGCTTCTCATTCAGAATCTCACTTTCTTGTTATTAAAAAATTGTATCTGTGTACCAATAAAGTAGAAATCTAAGACACTTCAGATTCCAAAATCTTTCCATTCCTGGACGAGCTTTAGTGTTCAAATGTTAATAGGATGCCTGCATTTAGGGGAAAAAAAAAAAAAACCCCTAAAAAACTTGGCCTGTATTCAGGCTCAAGAGTCTGTGAAACAGACTTTTTCCATACTATGACCTCAGTCTTAGGATTTCTCTTTTGCAAAATGTTAGTTATTTTCCTTGGCAGGTGGCCAGAACCCTGTATCTCTCTTTCTTCCCCTCTCACCCTCCTCCTCTCCCCACCCTCCGGGCACACACACACCTCTCTTCATCCCATCACCCAGATATCCAGCCCTGGGGCGAGGAAACCCCCCCATCTTTTAGCTGACAGGACATGGTGTGGAGAAATGAATCTGGTTATGACATCCTGTATCCAGAAGTATCCAACGCTCCCAATCACTTTTCTCTTCTTTTGGACCCATTTTGTTTTGCTTCCCTGCCCCAACCCCCTGGGCAAAGCCAGCAGCCCGCACACCCAGCAGTGATGGTGCCCCCGCCAAGCACCAGCTACAGAGGGTTTCAAATTGCAGCAGCTTTTGCCCAGGGTGGAGAATTTCCAAAATGTGTTACCCTGGCAACCAGGAATTTTAGCCCAGTAAAAACCACCACCACGCACACCACGACTCCAACGTGAGAGACGCTGAGCTTCCATTTATCATTTTCTTCAGAGTCAAAATACAGAGTGGGGTCGATGGTGTCTGCCTTCTTGGAGGCATTGCCAACCAAACAGACTTCTTCCCAGGTACTTCCATCTCCTGATTTTCCTGGCAACCCCTCTTTAACCACTGTATTCCGAGCTAATACATAATACATACAACTTCCTAATTAGTTGCTCACAAATGACAAAGTCCAAGGAAAACAGGGCTTAAGAGAAAAATAATATGCTTTCAGTGTAATACAGGAAAACATTTCCTCAAGCATGATGACATTTCGTCCGGTTAAGTTGGTCAGCTTTATTCTAAATGGCATTCAATGAACACTGGTGATACAGAAGCACTTTTTGACTTGGTATAAAATTAGAAATAATGCCCTGCATTAGAGTAAGTTTTCCAATGGGACAAAAGCTGCTGTTTAGGAGTGAAGGTTTCTCCTGCATAAAACCACTTTCCCCTTCAGCTTTGAGCCAAGGGTGGCATCAAAATGAGGGCAGCTAATTATTTTTCCCCACAGTGTGCAGAGTACAGGTAGATAGTAAAGGTGAAGGTGCTACACAAGAGGGCCTGTATCAAGGGTATTTTATAAATAAAACTGCACTGAGCCATAAGGGTGGCTAATGCAAGCTATTTGCTCTATCTGGTAAAAGAGAGGGATAGCATTTAAAAATAGGGCAGTGAAAGCCCTTTCTCACCCCATCTAAGCCAAACAAAACTTCCCTGGACCTCAGTAGTACTTTTATTTAGTGTTCACCTATCACAGGTTCTGTTGACATCTCAGATAATGCTTTCTTTGGTCTGACTCGAAATCAACAGAAGCTCAATTTTGTCCCAGGAAAACCACAGCTGCAATTAAGGTCAGATTGGGTTTCCATATGTTTTCTTTCTAAACCAAACAAATCAACTCCAACTCATCTTCTTTCAGGGACATCATGCTTTTGAGATCTTTTTAATATGACTTTAGTTGCTATTTAAAGATTATTTTTACTTGTATCAACTTTGATTGCTATGTGTCTATATTTTTTATATGGCAAAAAAAAAAAAAAAAAGACCAATAGTACAAATTTATTCTTTCTCCTTAACTTTGTAAAGTTTAAAGACAGGTTCAGTCAAGATCTGTGTGAGCAAATGTCTTCCAAGAAAATGTTCTTATAGCATTTGAAGAAAATAGACTTCTTGGTATCAACTTACCATAGGGTTTTTTTGTGAACCAACAGCTGCATTGCTCTCTGTAAACTCGAAAAACCTATGCTCAGAAAAGGTTAGGAATTGGCAGGAAAGGTTCACATCATCATTGTGACAATACCACAGTGGCTCTGATGCATCCCACAGGTGAAATAATTTTGTTTCTGGGAGTGGGAAGTTATGGTAGAATTGCATTTTTAACAGTCTATATATTTAACACAGAGAAAAACACTCTGTACATGGGCTAAGGGTAATATTTCAGGGGAAGGGGCAGAAAAAAGGAACTTTTTAATGGAAATTTGAGACGTGAGGAGGGGGTTTTAAAATTTTAGTTGTCCTTGCTGGACTGTCTGAGCAGAGTGAGAATCTGGCAGTGGTAGGGGTTAGCTCTGCAAGCTGAGGCTGGAATAAACAGGTGGAATAGCGCAATGAAGCCAGCCTTCTTCTTCTGCCAGAGACTTAGTTCATGGATAAACACTAGACTTTCACTTCTGCAGTTTTAAAGACCTCCACTACTCTGAAAAACACTGCCTTCATTCATCATAGCAAGGGGTTGTTTTCTTTCTTTTTTTTTTTTCATGGACTGCAAGACTTCTCTCAGAAACATTACAGATATACATTAAAAGCCACTGACATATTGATGTTTTTAGAACTAACCAAACAAAAAAATTTTCATAAAGGATGCCATTTTGTATTAGCTACCATCCTTTGGAAGTTACACTTCTCAGCAGAGTAGGGTCATCTGTGGCTCATGAGCAGATGCTCCAGGACAGCCCTGGATAGAGCCCGTGGAGTTACTAAAAGAGTTTTCACCAAATCACTGGCTGATGTGTCTGCTGCAGATGTCCTTGCCATATAACATGCCCACAAGCCAAACTGTGGAAGATTAGGAAGTTGCTCCAGTATCTTAATCTGAAAGCAAAAAAGTGGATTATATCCCATAAAAGTTTGTGCAGCTGTTTTTTGGAACCAGCTTCCTCACTAGCATGGATTTTACCCCTTCCATTGTCCTCCAGACTCATCTGTTAGCTATTTTCTGGTTCAATTGACTTGATCCATCATGGTCCTTTTGGCAAAGAGAAGGATATTGAAGATGTACCACTGGAGGGCTTTTTCCTCTGCAGCTTGCATGCTTTGTCTCTTCTCTCCTTGCCATCTCTCCCTCCAGTTCAGCAAGACTAAAGCCAAATGCTTCTAATTTAAATTGTATGAACCCTGTCCCAAGACTGAAACTCTGGGGAGAGGATGGGAGAATGGTGACAGGGCAAGAGCTGCCACTGATCATCAGGCGCCTGGGAAAGGCAGCAGCTTCTGCTCTCCCTTTCTCCCTACAGGTGGCACTCAGGATATTTACCACTTACTACCCAAGTCTGTCTTTGAAAACTTACACTATTGCCCACTTCCTTTACTATTCTGAGTGAGTAGTCCTCAGCTTTTTGTACAGAACATTACATTTTGCAACACTTCGTACAAATATTAATGAGATAGTTTTCACGGTGGTCTAATTATTTTAGCTGGGGGAAATCCCAAGCTTAAAATAACTTGCACGAGGCCTTTCAGCAACATGAGGTGAGATTAAGGCTACTCTTCCAACTCCCAAAGTCCTATCAGGTTGCAGTTATTGACTGAGAGACTTAAGGTCAAGACCACAGGTCAGCCAGATGTGAGAGGACAAGCTCCCTGGGGGCTAAGAGCTGGATGGTGAGTTGGCAGCACTTGCTCAAATTGATCTCCTGTATTTGAGTTGTACTTGGTTCCCTCTGTTCTCTGCAGGCACCTTGTAACCCCTGTGCCTCAGTCTTACCATTTCAGAAGGGGAAACCAGCAGGAGATTTTGGCTGTTGAATAACTACATGTAAGGTGCTCTGAAGACACAAGGGGCAAGACAGAAGAGAGGAGAAAGAAACAACATGCAATGCTCGTGCTGATACAAACGTGTGTCACATCAAACAAGAACAACAGTGATGTTGCTCAAACATGATGTTTCCTTCCTGAAGGAGAATCAGGATGGTGAGAGTGATGAGCAGGTGCTGGACGGGCACTGTAGCACTAATGTCTGCAAATGGACAGCTTAGAAGCTGCTGACTTTAGTGCTGTTAATGAAGATCACCCTGAGCAAACCATTCTGCAAGTGATGCTGGGAACCAGTACAGGGAGGGAACAGAGACAACATCTATTTCTGCTGGGCAGAAGCAAACAAGCCAACACACACACACAGAGTGATCGCTGTGATTCTCAGAGAGTATTAGCAAAGGACAAAACCTGCATAACTGCCATAAATTATAAAAGCCTCCCTCAATCTTGGTTAATTCTCTTGTAAAAAGGGAGGGAAAAATCTGGAGCAGCTCAGCATGAAAACAATTGTGGGAGGGTTAATAAAGAGACAGCACTGAGGTATCTAGTTGCTAGCCTTGATATCATTAAGTAAGTGCACTAGAAATGTCAAGGTAAATGCATAGCAGTGAATCACAGTCAGGCATGATTAACCTTGGGTAGTCTGAACTGGAAATCATTTACAAACACAAAGGTACTGAAAAACATCACAACAGACAGTACACTGAAAGTCATTCCAAGAACGGGAGTCACGCTGAGCACTTTGTATATTTGCACCATTCTTTAATTATTGCCACATTTTGCACGTGGGAGGATGGAAGATCCCAGACCCCTGGCTCAGGAAGGAGTTTCTGTGGCCCTGCAAGGTCCTGTGAAACATGTGCAGTGGTTGGAATCAGTTTGCCTTGCACAGAAGTTTTATAAAATAAAAAGTTTTAATTGCAACAGTCTGAGGCTTACTTGAAAGGACAAACGGATTTGCCAAAGAAAGACTAAAATGCTGTAACTGCAAATATCAAAAAACCAAAGACCACTCTTCCTTCATCCATACCCATGTCTCAATGCAGCCCTCCAGACTAGAGGTGGTAAAACCAGGCGGGGGTGGGGGGAGAAGGATATTAATAAAAATGAGGTGTTTTTAACAAAATTCGTGGAAGTTTTCTGACCCTTGAAAATTGACCCTCTGATCACAAAACCAAAAGAACAAAACATCACTGATATTTCTGATCAGTCCCAAAAACTTGGGAATGCTCAATGAAGCTGTAACCATATGACCCATAGAGAGCTATATATATTGTGTACAACAACAACAAAACCCTTTCAAATACAGAATTCTCATGACTTTAAAAGCATTCAGTTACAAGGAACACTGTAACAACTGGGGAAAACTCCAGACACCTTAACACTTTGGTATTGTTTGCACCTTTTATTGCAATTCTTCAGTTCCAGCTCAGGTGATTATTGTGAATGCCAAGGCAGTGAAAGCCATAGGAATATTGTGCAAAACGTTACAGCTCTGCTTTGATCTCCTTCCCACTTTTGCATCAGTCTCATTCTCCTGAATCCATCTCCGTTATCCTTAGCAATGCAATAACTGCCCTTATTCATCTGCCTCATTAGGATGCTGCATCAATTAATATGCATCATCTAATGCATACTATTTTTTTAATGTTTAATATTATTATCAGTGCAGAACTATGTCATAATGAGTCTACCTAGGGAGTTAATGCATACAGGAAAAGCCCCTATGCATAATGCTATTCCAAATGATTACTGTACCCACACTCTCTGAACAGACCACTACACATCCTGCACTGTCTGCTTCTGTACTCTCAGAGGTTACAGAGAGCACCTCTGCTCCTGGGGCTTCAGGTCTCAGGGTTATGATTGTTTTTGAGGACCTGGAGCCCAGTGAGCAAGGCACAGGGATTATCGTGAGGGGAGATGTCATGTTAATGCTTGGCTCACAAATGCCTCCCTGCCTGATTCAGGAGGGTAATCAACCTGTCCTCTGAAGCTGCATAAATAATGTTTGGATGGAGGCAGTATATCTGCACCAGGGGTTGAATTAACTGCCATTGAATCATATAAGCTTGGCTAGAGTGTGAGGCTTGCAACATGCCTGAGGAAAATAAAAAAGACATTTTCAAGAAAAAAACATTAATTTACTCCTCCCCATCTTTTCTGTTATTTTCCTCTAGGCAAACATGACTTACTTTGCAGGTTTTTTTTTTTTTGTTGCTGTTTGTTCCATTTTCACAGGGAAACGCTGATTCACAGTGAGATGCATCCAGTTTCTCCTTGTCAGGCCTGAATGTGCTGTCTCTCTCCTACATCAGTGTTGCTCCTTTTTAGCACCCCTGCCAGGAGATGCCAAATGGGCTCCTTTGACACTCTGAGGGGAGTGACACCTCGCAAGAGGGTGCAGCCTTTTTACCCACAAGGGCCCCTGGCAGCGTTCGTGCCCCTTGCACAGCCCTGCAGCTCCCAGCTGGGCACTGCTGGAGCTCTTGCCCAGGCATGGACTTCTCCACGTGTGTCAGGGGAGAGAACATCCATCTGCAGCCAGACCAGGCACACAGGCTCACACATCCATGTGCAGCTGCATCATGTGCACAGGTGAGAGTTGCTACGGCCCCAAAGGAGCAGAGAGAGTCTGTGTTTGCCTGAGATACCAGGGATAAAAAGCTGTCCTAGAAAATGGTGGAAAAGAGAAGAAACCCAGGAAAGGCCAACAGCAGGGCAGCATAAAGAGACCTGGGGCATCGGTGTGTGCCTACATGTCAGCCTGTGTTACCTTCCTTCAGTAACACTCACAGATCCAGCCCTCTGCTGAGCAACATGTACATCTTTAGTTTGCTAATGGCTTTTATTTGTCTTCAGTTTTTGATCTCTGGTTTTCCCTTCCTACTGTTTTCAGTTTTGTATCTCTTTCTGAAAATGTGATGTTTGCAACTCCTTTTCCTAGTTCTTAAATGTATCCCACTCACTCCCTTCTCTTTTGACACAGCACTTGTTGGTTCTCTTGTTCTCATCTCCTCTCTTATCCCCTGCCTCCACTTCCATGGAATTTCTCTAACTGGAGAGGCCTCTGGTTACTGAACACAGTAATTTATCAACAGTAACCAGTTGCTTCTGCCTCTAAAAATTGTTCTGGGAACCCAGGTATGCTGTGGGGTAGCCTTAGAACATAGTAACAATTTAAAGATAAGAATTATAAATATACTGTATTTAGTAGACAGCACAGTTCAGAAGGTTGTACCAACATCTCTTATTAGGCAAGGAACCTTTCACACCTAACGAGATTTGGACACACTACATAACCCTGTAGGTAGCCTCAAATCCAACCCATAACCATATTGGGGTGTACACCTGAACTCCTATTATGGGTTCAGAGATACCACCATTGTTGGTTCACAACTCTTACAGGATTTTAATCCAATGAAGAAGAAGAAAGGAACATTCCTCATCAATAAAATACTAAGTGCAAAAAAACACTGTGAAGAATGGCTTATATTTTACATATTGCTAAATATCAGCAAAAATAAATGTGTTCATTCCTCCAAAATACCTCCAGATGGCATTAAAACCCTTCTTCTTTTGGTCTTTATTGCAATATTATTTTTAAAAATGGTAATTATTGAAATCATTCTATTAAACGTTCCCAGCAATCATACTATCAGAAGGCATAAGGTTGCTAATGCTTAATTCATTTAATAAGTTTGCCTGAATGTGCTTGCATACTATAATTACATTCCACAACACAATTTGCAGGACAAGCCATTTCTTACACCATGTCAAATCTTTTTCTAGATTAATTTGCAGAAGATTTTTAATGTGTATTTGCAGCAGAAATCAAAACGTTCCACAATAAATCACTGTTATTGTACCTCCTTCTGTGACTACTTTTGGCCATGTAACAAATGGTGACACCTTGTGAGATTTACATGATATAATGCTCTGAATTTAAATAACAGGAATCAGAAAACATAAATTAAGGGCCAGATGCACTCTAAAACTCACATGACTGACTGTTACAGGAACTTCCCTCTCTCAAATGGGATTAAAAAGGTGAATGGTTTTGCAGAAATTCATAATCCTCCTGCCTACCAGCTATTGAAAGAATTCACTTACCTCGCTCAGTTTGGGAGACTGATGCTGTTTTTAAAATTTTTTTAACTTGCAGCTCATCTGTTTCATAGAATGGTTTGTGTTGGCAAAACAATTCAGTCCTTTGTATACTAGAGAGTAAAAAACGGTAAAAGCTTCTATTGTTGCACTAAAGTGAAGGTGAACACTGATGTATTACAAGTGCCTGTTCCTATCTATTTCTTGACTTCTTTTGTTAATTCAAAAACATCAACAAAATCATGAGAGACCAGAGATAACTGTAATTGGATTTCAAGTAATTCAGAGGTGAAGCTGCAGACTGCAGTCTTTTAAAATTACATCAGTACATCAAAGGCATATGTGACATGATGTTTTTTAGCAAGTGTGACAAACTCCAGCAGCATTAAGGTAATGTTGAAGTAGGGTTCTAAAGGCCAGCCTTGCACACGCACAAAAATAATCTCATATCTATTCAGCGTGATATGGAGCCATTTCACTTGCAAAGATCGCTGACTTACTGGCATGCAGAAGTTCTAGGAATAATTAATGTTTAGTCATTATCTAAAAAGCTGTTTTACGAAAAGCATCAGTGAAAGAGCTTTATCTTAATGAAAACAAACAAATTCTATTTTGCCCAACAAATCTGATAAAAACACAGCTGCCTTCTCCAATCTTAAATGCAAATGTGACTTACGATGTATGGGTTGCGCTTTTCTCTGGGGTCTTTGGCTCTACATCACTTTTCCCTTTAAAAGAGAAGAAGAAAATGACATCAGAAACGGGTCAGTATGGAAACTGCTCAGATGTGACACATCAATGCTTTATTCATGGCTAACACTGACCACTCCTGCCACACACACAGACAGCTGTGGAGGCAGCCACAGGGCTGCAGGGGCACTGCTGGAGCATTTGCAAGCGGGGGGGTCAATCCTGTCTTGACTTTTCTTGTCACTTACACGTGCTCCGGAAATGTCAGGCAGAGAAACTCCTCAAGAGGAGATGCTTAGAGGACACAGGCTTTACCAGGGACAGCAGACCCTGGAGCAATTGAAATGATTTCTCTAGGGCCCTACAGCTCTGCTGCTGAGAGTGTACTCCATACAACATGCACTTGTTCCAAAACCCTGCTCCAGGAACAGTAATTATTTCATACAAAGCAAAACAGCATCAGCAGGAGACTAAGGCAGTGATCAGGGCACAGTTCTGCCAATAGATATTTTGGTTCACATTAATTTTGACAGATTAAGGATTTGATCTTTAGCTTCTGTAAGTGGGGGCTGGGGAAGCCCTCTTTGCTGTGCTAGCTTAGGTACTCAGTGCCAGGAGAAGCCAAGTGCCCAAATACTTGAGAAGCATCAGAGGCCCAAGGGATAACTCTTCACATTTCTTCATTACTCATATGGGTCCTGGCATGCTGGTAGTGATGCATTTTGGGGATCATCACAGTAATGTGTCTGCCCAACACAGTTGCATAGCACAGACAGTGGGAGGCTTGCTGCTGGCAGATGGGGTGGTGCTGCTTCTGCTGAGCCAGGCCAAGTCCTTCTCCCTCCTTTCTACCCCCACCCACCCAGAAAACAGTAAGGCTGATGTTTGCTGTAATTAATGTTCTCTGAGTAACCTGAGAGAGCTGTGCTCCAGTGTAAGATTTCTGTGTAGCCATACCATGGATTTAGAGAGTATGCTACTCTACTTGAATCACCTTGAACTTGAATTCCGGGCCTGGAGACCGTGCAGATGCTGCTCCTCTTGTGTGTTGCTGGATGCTAATAGCTGTCTACACATGAGTTTATGTTGCCTAGCAGACAAGGAGGCACAGAGGTGGAATGTGACTGGTTTACTGATGGTGTGTTTTTCCCCATTACCTTTTAATGAGCTGTGTTAAGCCAAAATACACCTATTCCTTCTGAAAAAAATGTGAGAAATACATATTTTGGTCAGGCTGTTTTGGTGTTGCTTGATATGCTGCTAATGAGCAGCACGAGTTGAGTGGGTTTTGGATCAGCCCCAACCTAGTCCATGCACGAGCATCACACATCATCCATTTGCTGCTGACAAAGTCCTCGCCCTCAGTTTCCATAGAGGAACAGCTGTAAGGGCACCTCTGGAAAGCTTGCTGTTGCCTTCAGAAGAGGCAAGATTCTGCTACCAGTGCTCTTCCCCTGCTGTACAGGAGGAAGCTGAGGGATACTCTAGACAGTGACCTTCTGGAAGTAGCTGTCTTGTAGTGGAAGTTCTGAGTATCAAAAACACCTTTACACAGATCTCATCCTTCCCTCTCACAGGGTTTGTGTCTACTCAGCTGAGGTGCCTAAACTTTATTGAACAGGATGGGGAAAGCTCTGGATGACTTCAAAACCACCAATGCCTTCGTGGACCTCTAGGGAAGCTCAGCATTCATAGTAAGAGGACAGCTGAAGACATCTAAAATTTAGGAATGAGCAGGGCATCCACACAGGATGGAACACATCCATACTCCATAATCTCTAGGTCACTCTTCACTTTCAGCAGAGACCTCAGAAAGTATATCCAGATGGTGAACTTGCTGGCTGGGAAGCTGTTGCTACAATATAGGTTTGTCAGCCTTCCGGAGCCTGGAGCCCTGGAGCTCATCTGCATTATGGTAATTTGGAACAAGAAATCAACAGTAACAGTTGGCGTATACTCAAAGATTCTCTATTTGTAACTTGGGTCTTTTCTAAGTGATGAATTATTACCATGAACACTGGTTTGTTTGAGTGTGAGAGAGAATATGGATTCCTGAGTGCTTTGCCAGCAGAGCTCACATCAGTTCTACTTTCAGCAGTGTATGTTAATGCAGCAACAAGGGAAATAGCATACGTACTGTGAGGAAATGGAGCCTCTGTGATTTAGCCAAACTGGATATTAATGGATTACCCTACAGTAAGCATTTGGAGCTGCTTTTATGCTAATTGTCACTTAGCATACTTCTGTGTGGTGAGGAAGGATGAAGCCTGTGCAGATGGTAGAAATGCATCAGTCTGGCCTATCAGAGTAGAAAATCTGGCCATTAATGCTTTATCAATTCTCACCAACTTCATTCTCACTTGACTGAATCTTAGAAATTTTACAAATGTGTATAGCCTAAGCATAGCTGAATGTCATATATATGGTACAGATAATATTTTTGGATAAGGGCATGGAAAAGAGGGCATGTTACAATAACTTGGCTGTTTTACACTTACCCTTGGCCAAACTAAGAATTGCTTTTGATTTTTTCACATAACCTGTCAAATGCATGCAGGTACCATTGTGGGAGGCTGGCATTTGCTGGACTGCTGAATCTTCTCCAGTTTTGACTTCTTCTTATGGGCAAATTTGTGCCAACCTTTGTTTCTCTTAGCCTTTTTTGGAATTAACAAAGAACAAGCTACCCACCTTGCTATGGGACTGCTGTTAGCACACTTTGTTTCAGATACTAAGCACTGTGTATGTCTCCTGAAACAGGTGTGTGTGTGTGTCAGTGGGTGCATGCAGAAAACATACAGTGGAAACCATCAGTCCACAGATCCTTAGCCACAGAAATGGGAGGTCTTTGCTAGTTTCTACCTCATTTCATGCAACTTCCTTCCTAACCTTTTTAGATACAAGCAGAAGACGTGTCCAGATTTTCCCAATTTCAAGATAAATTTCAACTGAACTTTTGTAGGATTTCCCTGTTGAATAGTGGGTGGCCAGAAAAGGAGTTCTCTCCTCTTAGCTGGAATTTTGGTGAATCACTCAACCAGATTAAGTTTCTCTTTCTGGGTAACAAGGATAAATTATATTTATTGTGATGGAATATTATAATTTCAGCTATTATGAGTTTTTAAATGCTTTGATTTCCTCGTGGGGGAAGGATGACCAAAATGCAAATGCTGTCCATGAGAAAGACAATGTTGGCAGCTGCAGTAAAACCATTGCAAATGACAGGCTCAAGAGCCACTCCAAAGAAGTCAGGGTCCAATGGGAAAAACCAGCTGATCTGGACTCTGAAGATGTGCACTTGGATAACACAATGCATTGACCATTAGATTTCTTTCCCACAGAGTAATTTGCTACTATTTCCTGGCAGGACCCGTGGACCCATGGAGAGAGAAGCCCACACTGGAGCAGGTTTGCTGGCAGGACTTGTGACCCTTTGTGGGACCCACACTAGAGCAGCCTGTTCCTGAAGGACTGCAGCCTGTGGAGGGGACCCATGCTGGAGAGGTTTATGAAGAACCAAAGCCTGTGGGAAGGGCACGTGAGAAGTTCATGAAGGACTGTGTCCCGTGGGAGAGACCACACACTGGAGCAGGGAAGCGTGTGAGGAGTCCTCTCCCTGAGGAGGAAGGAGTGTCAGAGACAAGGTGTGATTAACTGGCTGCAGCCCCCATTCCTTGGCCCCATGCACTGCTGGTGGGGAGGAGGTAGAGAATTTGGGAGCGGAGTTGAGCCCAGGTGAGGAGAAGGTGCTTTTAAGTTCTGATTTTATTTCTCACTGTCCTATTCCTATTTGATTGGTAATAAGTTAAATTAATTTCCTCAAGCTGAGTCTGTTTTGCTCATGACAGCAACTGTTGAGTGATGCCTTCCTGTTTTCATCTCCACCCATGATCCTTTTGTTGTATTTTCTCTCCTGTGTCCAGGAGAATAATAGAGCAGCTTTGGCAGGCACATGGTGTCCAGTCAGGGTCAACCCACCACACATCTGAATCATTTTGTCCAAAATTTCCTTTGAGTTTGACGTACAGGACTGGTTAAGTCTACATCTCATTCTAACTGTGTTCTATGTGATGTCTTATTCCAGCACCACTACAGGAATTCTCACGGAGACAGCTCTCAGAAGTAGTCAACCTCTCTCTGTGATGTTAGGAAAAGTGCCTGGGTGTCTGACAGTGACCCTAACTTTTGCCACCAATGAAGAAAATATTTCTGCATGGGTCCAGCTGTTCTTTGGTTTGGGTGCCATCAGCTAGGCAGTACCAAGTGTAGCTTCTGCCCAGCTGCAGATTTTGCTGAGCAGGATGAATGAGGAGATGAGAAGCTGGAGGTATTGGGGTGTGGGAGGGAGGGGGGACTTGGAAGTGAAGTGGGGTAGGAGACCATGGGAATAAGAAGCAGGAAGAAGTTGTAAGGTCACAGGATCAATTTTGTAATACACAGGAAAGCAGGTTTCTTTAAATCTGCAGAACAACCTATTTCATTCAAGTGTTGGAAGAAGGAAATACTCAGCTAGGACCAAAGCTGGCCCCATACCATGGCCTCTGATGTCACTGCAAAACCCTCAGCTCAGCCAGTGTGTTTGTCATGCTTGTGCCTCTGCCTGTGTTTGCATAGCCCTCTCTATTATGGCTCTTTCGTGCTTCTTTCTCTCATTACTCTATTCATTATTTTCTGACAGAACCTCATACCCTTTACCTTTTATTATTTCCTTAGTGCTGGTACTCACAGCAATATCAAACCAATGCCAGCAATTAAGTGACACCACTGCATGTTTCTTCACAACATTGGCTTCCTCGTGCTGACCTTCCCCCTGCAAAGAGCCACGCTGTTTTAAAAGCCTACATCTCCCAGTCTTGTCTCTCTGGATGTCTTTTCCCTCACACAGTGGGTGACCAGACCCTTTCAAAGCCCTTGCCACCAGCTCAGAAGCTCATGGCATTTTTCATCTTCAGTCACAGCCCTGCAATTTGCAAACAGGGCTCTGTGTTGGCTGACAGGTCAGGAAGCTAGCAAAATAATTCTTTTGGTTGTGATGACTTTATGTGGAGAGCAGGATAGAATCATGTATTTTTAATTTGCAAGACAACATCAACAACCATCAGAGGCGTCAAGGGAGTGGATTAATATTTTGTTTTGCAGAACAATTCAATCTTCCTGTTCAATACAGCTGCTAAGTTTTGTATCATAGCTAAATATGTAATTAAAGTGCTACTGATCTGCACCATGATTTGTAAACTGGAGTCTGCTGGAAAGCCCTGAGTAGGAGACACACAAACACAAATCACTCCCCTACCCACATTGCTAGCCGAAAAGACCCACAGCCATAGGGTCTTTGAAACATTACCTAGTGTTAGTTTGGCAAGATTTATGTAGCTTAGTACTGTGCAATGGCCACAAAATATACCACTGCATAGGAAAGATAAACGATAACAAGTTTTCTTGCAGAATTTTCTGGCAGTCTGGATCTACAATTAGGTCATCTCTTTTCTGACTTTCCAAAAAACCATTATTTTGCCCTTTCAGTCTTTCTCATTTACATAATGGAACAGTCATAATGAAATGAATATTTTTTGTTCTTCCCAGGCCACCAAAAGAGCTGACATTTTGATGGTCCCTCTTCAGTTCAGTTCTCCATATTCGTCCATAGCTGAGTATTGCCTGGTGAGACTCTGTGCTGTCCCAGTGTGCTACTGATCCCTCACTTCATCAATCACTTCTTTTTCAAAGTCATTGTCTACCCCTCCACCCAATGAAGCCAGAAAATGAGTCGGTACTTACTTGTATTGCTGTGTCCTGTGGATCCCTGTTGTGACTCCTACAGTAATAACAGAAAAAAGGGAAGGTGTATTATTTTTTTGGCAACTTTTTTTCTGCAATACTTGCTTGGACTTTAACAGTACAAACAGCACTGATGATTGTCCATTTGGCTTCAAAGTAATTTTCAATTACAAGAGTAAGTCAAATATTTCTTGGAAAATCCATTAATTCTTAGGCTTGTAAACTTATTTCACAACAACCCTTTAATGGTGCAATTCCTTGTATAGCTATTACGACTCTCCTGCTCACTATTCATGTATTGATCAGCCAAAACTCATCTATTATCTTATACAAGTTCAGATGAGAAGACGGAGGGAAGACCAATATTGTTTCATGGACCATTGGATCCCTGAGGTAGTAGCACAGCTGGTCTTTTCACATGTTGACATTGACAGCATCAGAGAATGAAAATACAGACTAGTTCTGGGTCCCTGAGATTGACCTTGTATGACAACAGCAATATCTGTGAATGTGGTGCAGTAAATCAGACTATTTCTTCCTCAAGTGCAAATGGTCGCTCGCTGTGTTTTACTCGGAGAATTTGTTTGCATTCATAAAAATATAAGAGAAGGCTATAAATACAAATATAAACCATAACAAAAAGGTATTTAAATTAAGAAAAAAAATAATATTTTGCCACGGATGGCAGCAGGAAAAGTATCTTGTATGTAACTCTGCTTCTGAATAACCCAGCCACACACAGAAATACCACCTCACATCCATGCTGCAGTTACAACTGCAGTTATGACTGCTCAGAGAAGCCAGGCACCCACAGGAACACATGCAATCATTTTTGGTGAGGAACTGGGCACTGGACCACATCCCTGGTCCACAGAGGCCGAGGGATGAGCCAAACACACAGCTTATGGAGAGAGGAACTGCAGGTCCCCAGAGAGCTGAAGATGATCCAACTTGGTTGGGCTGAGATTGTGCTGCTGAGACAATCAGGAGAGTTCCCCAGGGGCTTGGGGTCCCAAGAGCTTCTTGGGCCCTCTGAACAGAGGGTGGCTGGACAGCAGACCCTGGTGCCTTGAGGGCTCAGCTGATCAGAATCCCTCGACCTGCACAATTTGCTCTGGAGTCAAGGCTGCCCAGACTGCGTGGCTTCAATCTGTAATTGTGATACTGTAATTCCCATCTGCAGCTCACTGCCATCCTACACACCTGTAATGTGAGATGTCAAATCTTCGGGCATGCCCCAACAGTTTCTACCTTCTACTGCAATATGAAAAGATCTCCACCATGTTTCACATGCCAAGAACAATTTCTCAGTAGTTTGAAACTGTGTTACTTTTGACAAATTGCATCAGCTTTTTGTGAATGTCTCTGATGAAGAGAGATTAAAGCCTGTTTTTTTTTCTGGTGACCGAATGTAATCTTAAAAAGTCAAGATCAGCTTGCAGCAGTGATGTAGTGGTATGTATAATTGAATTTAAATGCTATTCTTGTAGCCAACCACACTTCCAATAAAAGCACTTTTAGAGCAAGTTCAGTTTCCAAAACAGAGAATTTATGTGCCTAGAGAAGTTCAGGGAAATGCAATCATTTTGAGGGAGATATCCTCGTATTTGTAAAAGTATTTGAAACTTCTAAATAAGGATCTTGCTCACTCTTTTACCTTTTCATTAACCTCAAGAAGAATGCATGCTCCCCTTTAACTGCTGAGCACAGTACCTTGCCTCAGCCAAAGGCTAGTAAAAATATCCCCTAGAGAAATATAGAATGGTCCCATTAATGGAGGAAAAAGGAATGTAACTTTATAAAAAAGGTGAAGTCTTCATTTTGGAAGATTATTGTCCAGTGTATTCCCTCCAGCTTGTTAAAATCAACAAGAAAGGAAAAAGCAAATTAATTGAGCTTGTAAAGAACAACATCACCATGATAACTTAGCATCTGCTGAGAATAATCACCCAATAGCTTTGAAACAAGAAACCAGTTCTCCTGGAGTGGCTAAATTAATTCTCAAATAACAAAACGATGGCTGATCCCATAATATCACATACACATAACTAGAAATCAAACACCTGATCAAACTATCAAGACATGAAATAGCAATAAAAATGAAGAAAGAGACCAAGCATGCAGCAGAATTAACAGCACTTTTTCCTGCACAAGAGAATTAATACTTGAAAATGAAAGCTCATCCACAGAAGCATCAAGTAAGCTCTCTTATTTACAAATTTAATTATTCATTTAAAGTTTATTTATTAAGATATTTTTAATAAAATTACAATCAAGAAATGCCTTGTAAAAGGCATTCATTTGTACACAACCAAGTGTGGCAGAGATAGGAAAAAGGAAAGCACACACAGCCTGTCACATCACACATTCATTCAATTATCCTCAAGCTTTGAAAAAAACAAGAAGTAAAGAGACTGACATTGCCCCTTCCTAGTAAATTCAAGAGTACAAATTAATTCCAGAGAGAAAGAAAGTTCAAAGTTAAGGATGAAAAGTAACTTTATGCCCTCCATTACATGAAGGACAGCTCTCTAGCAGTGCTCCTCCAGCAGTGCAGCACTTGGAATACTACTGGGCACTGCCACATGTCGCATCTGACCCACACTCTCCTGTCATTCTTGTGAATCAATGCAGACCTCTCATGTTAATGAGGCCTGATTTCATATAGAAGTACAGCATAGGAACATCCATCCCCTCCACCAAATGAGCATTTAGTTACATTGATTAATACATCCACATGTGCAGTTTCAAATGTGCAATTCTGTTATATTTGTGATATGTAAATCTCAGATATTCAGCTTTTATTACTAGACTGATTTCAAAACCACTCTAGCTATAGTTGCTGTGGCCTTTGCAACTTTAATAGCCTAATTAATAAATTTCAAGTTTCAAGCTGTCAGATAGCTAATTACTTGAATTGCAGGTTAAAAGCAGTGTGGCGTGAATGCGAACTAATGACGCTGACACTCAGTTTTTTATGGACAGAAAAGCAGTTATGATTTGCATCCTTGTAACAGGGCAGGAGTCCTACAAGCTTCTCTTTTTCCTGTTCCCAAAATGATGAGTATCTTAATATTGGGGAACTGTCTTCTGTTAAAAGCAAGAGCAGCCTACTTGCTTCTCTTGCTGGAAGAGTCTTTGCAAATGAGTTGAACTGATGTCTTAGCACTGCTTTTAAGACTGAAGAGCAATTCATGTTACCATGCATGACTTCGAACTAAGAGATGAAGCTGTTGCCCTGAATTTAGCCTTTCAGTCTCTTTACTGTCCTTGGTCACTACTTAACTGACAGAACCATTTATCTGAATAATGTGTGATGCACAACGGTTTGGTGTAGTCCTCAGGCTTTAAAAAGTAGGGACAACTATGTAGATTACCTGTGGGAAAGCTTTCTAGGAGCTATGGAGACATTCCCTATGAGGTCCAATAAAGATTTTACACCATGCTTTGTGAAAAGCAATAGCTAGCTTATGAAGGTTTGAAAAACATGTTTGAAAAATTAGGAAACCATTTTTTGCATTTTGGAGCCTGAAAAGCAGATGCTTTCTAAAGTCAGTAACTATACAGACTAACATTAAGCCACAGAACAGCTTTTAATTATTTTGAAGTATTTTAAAGTAGAAGTGGTGTCTAAAATGAACATAATCGATGGCCAAATATACAATATTGTTCCAGGACTCTGGTGAGTTTTTAAGGAACTTCTTTCCCATCTCATACACAGAGGACTCTAATTTCTGACCATGCAGACCACCCAGGCCACAATACAGTTGTGTTATTATATGTACAAAAGTATGCTCATATATTAGTAGATGAAATCTTGTCCATCCTAAGCTTAAAAAAAAAAAAAAAAAAAGGAAATTCTACTTTGGCAAGAGAAAAGGAAACCACCTTGAAAAGAATCCTTAAAAATGAATGGTAGATCTCTGAAATGGCTCTGCAATTCAAAATAATAGAAAATTTCCCAGAGAGATGGATGAGCAGGCAGAGAGAAGATGAGAAAGTCAATATCAACCATTATTCACATATCTGTGCTCCCTGCTCTGCAGTTCTCCTATTCCTGCATCTATCACAATGCATTTGGTTGTGAGGAAGTGGATTCTCGACAGCCACACGGATCGGCTGCCAGGTGCAGCCCTGCCCGTGCACATCTGCACGCGTGACACGCCCCACACGTGTGCTGACAACTGTGGCAGGAACTGCAGCACTGCAAGCACCACTTCGCTTTGTCATCCCCATCTGGCACTTCACCTCTTGCAAGCTGCCGATGCACCTATCTCCTGCAGGACTTACTCTAACTTAACAAGCCTCTGGCCCGCCTACCATCTTCAGTCAGCTGTCTGCCTTCAAGCAAGTAGTGACTTATTTCCTTCTCTTCTCTTTCATAACATGCTAGAGATATTTTGGTTTACACCCCTGATACTTCAAAATCATGTCACTCTCATCCACGGAAAAGCTGTTTTACTGTAGGCAAATGAAGTTTTCTTGGCTTTGTAGTTATAATTATTCCCTAAACTAAATTTTGCAGAATGGACTTAAAAGTTGCCAAACGAGCTTGCTTTAACAGGAGGAAGACTATAAACAGCATCAATACCATCTTTCAAGCTTGAGCACTGCATGAAATATGCTTGTGACATCTAAACAGTATATGGTGATACAATGTGAAATTTATTGGCTCTTGCACAAGGTAGCTGATTTCATTCCCTCCTGACTTACCACGAATAAACAACGTGGTTTCCCCAAGCTCGTGGTGATGAGCTTTACCACACTGCACTGCATCCTCCCTGGGACACACATCCAATAGTGGGGCTGGCTTAAAGGGACCATCAGCAAGACTGGCGCCTTTGGTCTCTTGGGGGATCAACTATTTCTATGGCAAATGCTTCTGTGGCCCCTCTGGGCACCTCAGCACTGGGCTGACTGCCTCTCCAGCAAAGCTGCCCCTTTGAAGCCAGGCTGGTGGCAGGAGATGTGTGCCCAGTCCTCAGGCCCAGCTAGAGGCCAGTGTACTAGTGAAGGCCTCCTCAGACCTCAAAGGTTTCAACAAAAATCTCAGCTGGTGAAGCCAAATGACGCAGGAGCTGTGGACGAAAGGAGGAGCTCCCCAAATCTCCACAGCTGTCTGTGCCCTAAGGCATCAGTCAGGAGCCTCAGCAGAAGCCACCCCATCTGGACATCCCACCACATACACCTGTGGTTTTCCTTTGCCATGAGGAACCCCTGACCCCCACACCACCATCAATTCTGCTGCCAAGAGATGCAGGCTGTGTAGCCCTGCTGAGGCACTGTTGGGGTTTGAAAGTTTTCCTTTTCGGTTCTTCTCCGTTGTGGAATTTTTTCCCTGGGTGTGTTGCAGACAATGATGGCTGGGTGATTGCGAGAGCAAGGGGGGAGGGCCGGGCGGGCTGCCCGCTCTGGCACCTGGGGNGTCTCTGCTATTCCAGCCTGCTGCTCCCGAGGATTCTGCCGGACACCGGACCAACTGCCCAGTGGGGTTTGTGAGGCCTTTGTTCCGTCCCTTCCCGGGACCCCGAGCCGCCATTGCCTTGTGAGGGCCGAGCTCGCTCCGGAGCGTCCCCTGCAGCCGCGGGGGAACCATCGCACCCGCCCTGCTCGCCGGTGCACAGTGGGTGGGGTTCTGTTTGCTGTCATTGTCAGTTATTGCTGTCTGCTTGTGTTGGTTTATACATATATATATATATATATATTAGTAAAGGACTGTTATTCCTATTCCTCACATCTTTGCCTGAAAGCTCCTTTATTTCAAAGTTATAATAATTTGGAGAGAAGGGGGATTGCATTTTCTCTATTTCAGGGGAGGTTCCAGCCTTCCTTGAGTGACACCTGTCTTTCAAACCAAGACAGGCACACACATGAAGATGATCATCAGCACGGCATCAACCTCAGCCCAGAGACCTCACACACTTAGATCTTGTGCAGGACATACTGTGAGGTGCAGGAGGAATGAATGTTTCTACATGATGCTGAATGTCTTACCTTGTTTGGGAAGGGAAACTTGCTTTGTTCTGCCTTTCCTGGTGTGTGAATAGCTGACAGTGGCGGAGGCCATGAATGGGTCATCTCCTGAAAAACAGTATTGTTCAGCAAAATGCATTGAAAAAGTCAGTGGAAAAGGAGACAAGGATAGCATATCAGTAGCAAGAGTGCTTGGATAGTGGAATATTTAAGTTACTGCAGCTTCTAGAAAATGCCCAGTTTTCATATAATCTAGGCAAAACATGAGCTACAATGATTTTTACAGACTCCTAAGAGCAGTTCTTAAGCACCGTCTCATTTTCCTGAATAGATAATACATCTTAAGCGCAAGAAGTTTGATTTGTCTGAAAATCTGCAAATACATTCCAGTCACACAATGTGTTCGGGCTGGTGAGACTAACAGAAGAACATTCTTTTGTAGACAGGAACAGAAATTTCAGTTTATGACCAAGTAATGGGGTACACACAGTGGACTAACCACAAAATTGATTTCACAGACGAAGTCAGAATGGTAAATGCTTACCACTTGCTAACAGTTAATTCCTAAAATTGCCTTTATCATTGTAACATGCTTGTGCCTTGCAGGACACAGACATGTGGCAAGCCCTGAATGTGGTGTGCTGCACACCATCTTGTTCTCCTCCCTGTTTGGTCTGGAGGGACATTTTTTCATACCTAAGAGACTGATGTAGCTTGACCTGACTTTTATGCAGTCATCCTTGATCCAGCTTCAGGTAGCAGGTAGGCACACATTCAATACTGTTATGATTCAAGTCTGAATGAGTTGGTCTCCAAAGCAAGGCTGCTTTTGGGGACAGATAAACGAAACACTTCAGACAAGAAGTTTGTTCCTCTCTGGTGCAGGATGTTAAGGGACAGATATTTTTTCTGGACATGTTCAGCACCAACAGCCACAATATTTGGTACACAGGAAATTAAGAGAACTAATAAGAGAAATAGTCCAAGCATGACAACCCTGAAAGATGGCCCATACGTTAGAAGAACTGAAGAGCAAATAACATCCTGCCTAAGAAGGGAGATTTCTGACACTATCAAGAGTCTGCCTGGCAGATGCTTTGCTGGGTTTTGCTACCATTAACTGACTGTTGTTTTTCACTGATATTCCAAGGAGCCATGCAGAGATCCACAATCAGTCCCAAAATAATACTGGAGTTGTATTTCCATGACTCTAAAGAGAAAAGAAAATTTTCTTGTTTGAAAAAATGTGTGTGTGAGTCCCTTGCCCATCCTTCATTAGTGCTGATGGAACTGCTTCCTGACCCAGCATGGACTGAGCTGCTGCATTTTTTGCATAGTGGAAAGTCTCTGACTGTTCTGCCAATGAAAGAACCAGCCCTTTCAACACAGTTTATTAGCCATAAATGTCACCTTTAAAGCATTCCTGATAAACAGTTTACTTCCTAATAAAAATTGCATTTTTTTATTTTATTTGAGGCTAAAAAGTTACATGATTTATTATACTTCTGTAATCTACGTGCGTGCCTCTAATCAAAGCATCATCTGGTTTGCAGTTTCAGTATCAGAATTGCTTTGCTTTTCACTTCTTTGAGGCAGATCATTCATCTTATGACTTCCTTATCTGATAAGTGCCAGCAATAACAGTATATAGCCATTTTTAATATATAGTAACTCCTTAAAACTCAGGCAGCAAAAAACATAGGCAATCAGATTGCTGTTTGCTACAAGTACCTGGAACATGTGCTACTGTTTGCAAAAAATTAAGATATTATGTATTAAGAAATATCCCAATAGTAAAGGTGCATGACAATAAATTGACAAAATGGAGATTTGCAAAGTGGATGTTTAACCCTAAGTCTGTCATCTAAAAAAGTACCACTTTCATACCTGCTTTTCCCTTACAGGACCAATTACTCAGTGGGAAATGTGATGTGTATATAGACTAAAGGTGTTTCCACTGGTAAAACCCCGTTCCCAACCAAAATGTTCTTCCCTACAAGTTGAGCTGCTGGGCCCAAAAAACCCCATGGGAATGTGTCCCTTTCTTCCAAAGGGCAGTGCTCTACATTACCTCTGTCAGTTGAAGAATGGGAGCAGACAGACTGGGAACGTCTGGTGGTTTTGACCCAAAGTTATCCTACTTGTGAAATATTCTCTTCAGTGCTTATGACTGCCATTTGCTCAAGAAGCAGTTCTTCCAGGTTATGCAGCTGGTGACCCCACTGTCACCTCCAGGGAAACATCACCTGAGGAGTCTGCTCGGTGCCAGCACAAACCAATCTGTTACAGCAGCAGAGCTCTTTCCTCCCACCTTGCCTGCCTGAGTCTAACAATGATGCCTTCATCCAGGGAAAGGACCAGAGGGTTGATTAAAAATAAGGGTGACCTTTTTTTTTGACATGTCAAATCATTCATTTCTTCTTTTCTCCAACATTATTTCTCGTCCCCACTTCAACGAAGAATAGCCTTAATGGTATTTTTTTTTTTCCAGCTAGCTCTTCTTCTCCTTTTTTTATTTGCAGTTGTGGTATATAATAAAGCTTTCTACATAATTTAAATTGGATATAACCCTTTCTGACACAAAGATCTAGTAAAACCACTGATATCTGCCAGGGTTAATAATTGCCATTATCATGAATATCTGAATGTGAATTTACTAGAATAATACATTGAGTTGTGATCATATTGTTTATTTATCTCTACCCTTTGAAATTCATACAACTGTAAAATCAAATAAAATTAGAAAAAAAAAATCAGAAAGCCACAATGAAAAGTATCCCAAACTACAGGCTGTCACCACTGAGGAGTGGTAAGATTTAAATGTAGTATAATATTTTTCTAAATAGAAACACTAAACTATGTGCAGAGTCTCCTGGCTGCCAAGAACAGAGCCTCAAAAATCGGGAGAAAGAATTTAGGTGTCCAGCAAATGTCAACACCATGCAAGATCAAGCAGAAACAAATCCAGAATATGTTCAAGTGTGCCAAGTCTCAGGAATTTAGACTCTATCTGAAGATATTTGAGACAGATTCAAAACACCAGTAGTGACATATGATTATATCAAGATTTTTTTTTTAGTACATGGTGTGAAATGTTTGAAAATGCAAGTCTAAATGGCAACTATTTAACTAACTAAACAGAAAGGACTCAACTTTTATTGTAAAATGAACTTTCAGGCACATCTTCTCTTCTCAGGTAACTTGCCTGTCTTTGGAGTTTTGGATTGGCATAAGGCACCTGCTGGACTGAAAACTGTTTGAAAAGGACTGGTGAAAATTTATATGTATTTAAGAGCCTTGGCATCTTCAAACTGGTGTTAGAACATTGATTGACTCAAAAGGTTTCTGAAATTAAAAAAAGAAAAAAAAAGGGTCTTTTTTAGCATAAATCAAACAAAAAATAAATCAGAAACATCTGTCACCAGAAAATGTTCCCTCCACTACAGGATAATGGTATAATTTAAAACCAATTCATAGTCTTCTTCAAACTTGATTAACTTAATCCTGAAGTCCTGAACAATGTTAACTAAAGAAAGTATTGAGAAGACATTTGGGGTCCAGAAGTGGGGAAAACAAAGACTTCTAGATCAAAGCAGGAAGCCCTGACCAGGCTGCTTAAAAATATATGTGTATGAGCACGTGCCCAACTGCAGGACAGACTGTTTGAGATGACAATGACTGCACCCCTCCTCCTGCAGCCAGATGCACAAGTCCAAGGGGAAGCTCAGACACCCTCTCTTTGTTTTGTAACACACATTTCTTCTTGTGAGGGTTGCAGAGATGCTGTTTTGCACTGACACCTTTGTGGTGCTGCTGGTGAGGGCACATCTCATTCACATGCGTATTGTAACTCTACAACTCTGCAACTCTACTCATCTCTACCTGTAGTAAATCAGTTTTCCGAGTCATATATAAATGTCCAGTTTTACAAGCTATAAAGGTCCAAGCCTAGTTAATCTTACTCAACATGTCAACTTGGCTTTTCTTCTCACTGAAGGGAAAACCTTCAAATAAAGAAATCTTTAGTTTTGCATATCCTTGCTCCAACTTCAGTTTCCACAGCAACAATTAAGTAACCAGACATTTCTTGGGGATTAATGACTGCTTGGCAGTGTTTTGTTTGGGGCTTTTAACCTTAGCTTGTAGATAATTTTTCAGGAAAAGTACCATGCAGAGGTAAATAATAGTATTCACTCTAGACTTAAGGCAATGCTATTTATCTAGTGTCATCAGTCTTGCTGTGTGGCACATGATACCAGCAATGGCTGAACTGATTCAGAAAAATCATAATTAATAACAAGTAGGGAGATGGGAAGCATCTAGATTTAAAGTCTTGCCACATTTATAATCTTGCTGTTCACTTGGTGCCAAAACCAGAACTCATCATTGGGTCATTAAGAAAACTGACTGTTTAATCCTCCTCTCTGCTTGTGCTCACCCAGACAATTTTTGATTCATAATATTTTGTCTCTCTACACATGATGATTTAAGAAATATTTGTAGCACCTCATAAAGGACCCTGTCAAACACCTTTTGAAAGTTATTTTAGCTGACTCAACTTCATCCACTGCTCTACTGACATGTCACAGGAATTATAGGAGATTTGTGAGACACAATTTTCCTTTGAAAATGCTCTGCTGATTAGCTCAGGGGGACTGGAGAGGATCTGTTTTTGTAGTTACCTACACTGAAATGCAGATTTTAGGGAAGCATTAGATGTATTTATTCAGCTGTAAGTCAAGGCCATGCAAAGCTAATGCAGAGCTTTCCAAGACCCTTTAGCAAGTGATCACAAGACGCTGTCTGAGAACCTCTAATCTAGTATCTCTTCTGTCTTCACAATATTTTTTTTTTTTTAAGCACAGGAATCTCTCTTTTTAACTGCTGTCAGTTGGCAACTATCCCTTTCATTTCAAGGAAGCTCCATTGCCACTTGCTGACAACATGGCTATGATTTTAGTGTCAAATATCCAAAGCAAAGAGTCAGACACTGAAACTTTTGGAGATTGTGTTGAAGCTGACAGTATTTCACTGTGGTAAGGTTCCTACAATGTGAAAAGCCAGTTTTTTTTTTTTCAAAATTGGTTCCTGTAGTATCTGTTATTGCTGCAGTATCCAAACCTTAAATATGCGCCTACGAAATGGAAAGGTAAAGCTGTTTCCTGTTGTTTCTTTATGATGTCACTTATCCATACTTAGAACTCTTTTTCTACTTCCTCATAAGCCCCATAATTTCCTTTGAGCAATTGATAATTTTCTACTTTCCATTTGAGCATCTCTTATTGATCATTATCCTTTTGGTAACACGTTATTCAGAACCATCACCACCCAACAAAATGCCTTGTCATTTTCCAGCTTCTGTTGTTTTCTGTTTTACTTACCTTCTCTCCACTCATTTGGGTGGGTTTTGATTTATGGTTAATATTTGTCATGTATGATGCAACATGCTTTTTAAACTTGAGATAAGTGACACACATGGTTTCACCCACTAACTGAAGGATGAAATAAGGGAACTATTGTGAGCTGCCTATCATGGTGCTGAAATGGCAGTAAGGACACTGAGCTGGGTGCCAGTTCAGCACTGAACCTCAGTCAGTTCTTCTGTCTCTCCTACTCCTGCTAAAATGATTTCAAGGAGTAACTTTTTTTCATAGCAATCTGCTGCAAACACATTCTACCACATTTCCCCTTTGGCATCAGTCCCAAGGCTCTCCAAATGCTCCATTGCCTTCTGTAATATGAATTCCTTTCAATAGGCTTCATTGGCAAAACTTCCAAAGATACAGGACAATCCAGGGGCAAGTGCTTGGCAAGGAATATGGTTTTTTTTTTTGTTCTAAACAGAGAAATAAAGGTAATTGTTTAGCTTGTGACTGTGTCATTTTTGCTGTGCTTGGTTCTTCAGACATGCACAGATGGTCATCAGCAGAAACTGCTTGATAGAAACAGGATTTGTGAGAGAGAGAGAGAGAGAGAGTGTGTGCGTGTGTGTGTGTACACACATGCCCGTGAGCTGGGAAAAAGGGAAGAAAAAAAGAGAAATTAGGCCCATGAAAAGGGAGAAAGTAAGAGATTTTGCAGACTGCAGCACTAAAGAATGTGTTCAGCATTAAATCTCCAGATACTTGGTATCTACAGAACTAAAACATTCCAAATCATGAGTATTTGCAACGTGATCTGTGGATCAATTCACTCTACAGCAAATCAGAAATGCCAGTGCAATAAGTTTCTGTTTGGAATATGTTATCTCTGCTTTAGCGGAACCATCCTGAAAATAACCTGCAACACTTAGTCAAGGTTCAGCAATCTAGGACAGATAAATGTGAAAGAAGACTACAGCTGCTTACTTATCAAGCTGACTTATTTAGGTCCTTCACTTGTATGATCGTAATTATTTAGCACAGACATTTGCAGATTTTTATTCATTTTTTGGGGGGAATAAATGAGCCTGTAAGTCTCGAAGAAGTTATGGATACCTAAATGAATTCTAAAAACAAGTTAATTAGAGTATAACTCATGGCATGCTCTCTCTCATCATATAGAGTTTAGGACAACCCCCCCCTTATTAGGAAAAGAAGGTGTCCCTTTATAGATAAATCATAGGACAGCATTTAGGCAATTTCTTTAATTTTTAAAAAATATTCTTAACTGAAATGAGAAAAAAAACAGATAAAATTTCTCCTTTAGTCACAAAGATTAGTATCTCTTCTTAGCTAAGAAGCTATGTTTCTAGATGAATGCATTGAGCCATATGACACAAACTGTCTGAAAACCAACCTTGCTTGGGCAAGCCAAGATGATGTGGTTAATCAAGGTACAATCTTTATTAGTGCATTAACCTCCTGCACCCAAGGACTATGGATTCTAATTCCTGAATTGCCATGCAAGACTGATGCAGCTAGTTTTCTAGTCTCAGTTGGCAGCAAGCTAACAGAAGTGGCTAATGAAGATGAATAGCTGCCTCTTGGGAGTGGGGGGAGGAGAAAGAGGAAAGGGAAAGACCTAGGATATTTCAAGGTCCAGATCTCTGCATGATTTCAGATAATAATGGAAAAGTGCACATAGCTGACATTTTCAGAGACCACAACAAGCATGCTAATTCTTAGGCAATGGTAGTGGCCTCCGGATTGCTCTGGAAACATTTCAAGAAGTTAAAACAAAGGCTATTGAAAAAAAAATACCAGGACACTGGTCAGGGTCTTACTCTCCTTTTGATGGATGATTGTATTAATACAGACAAAAAAGCAGAGAAAAAATTGCTCAAAGCTGAAAACCAGACACATTTAGTAAGGAAAATATCTGTGGTTTGGAGAAGACAGAAATACCATCACAGTAAATATTTATCAATACTGAAATATCTTTTCCACAAATGCATGCAATGTTCTAATATAAACACTCCTTTAATTCAGGCAAAAATACACTGCTTACGGCAGGGAGGTCATTGAAGCAAATTTTGTGGGAAAAAGAATCTACTTTTTTTAGAAACTAGACAAATTTTTACATTTTCTTATGCTGTGGGAGGCTGGAAGCTTTGTGATAGGTACATTAGTGGTCCTGGATCACTCCCATGTCAGAAGATGAAATAACAGGTCGTTGGATTGGTCTAATTTGTTCTTAGTTCCAATTTCAGACCCCTGAAGCCATTTCAAGAGGACTGGGGGTACGATGAAGACTTGGTTCCTAAAAACCTGGGGGCTCACACAAAGAGCTCCTTTGTGCATCCACAGTGGAGATTCACCAGTGGGGATGAATTGGTATTTTTAGCTCAGCTTGTTCAGCCAACTGATTGAGCATGTCAACCTCTACAAACTTGGGAGTAACACAGTGCTGCCTGTGTGCTCTGTGCACCAGTTATAGGCAGGTATTATATGAAGTAAATACCTTGTATTCTGGGTGAAGTTTAAAGTGCTACCAGAATGCCTTTGGCTAACGTACCTGTGAAGGCTGCCAGCCATAGCAAGAAGCAAGGAAGCTTCTGTTCTGTGCTACTTCAACAAACTTGGTCAGTGTGAAAAGATGATAGAGAGGGTAACAAAAATCCATATAAAGAAAAAAGGCAGAATTTAAGTACAAGAAGTTAAAATGCTGTCGAATGTAGGTCTATAAAGTACAGCTCCAATAGGTTTTGCACTTGTGGTTTCTCAATGCAATTAAATTAAATGTGTTCAATTTACAGGTGAAAGTACACCAGGCTGGAGCCTCAGATTGAAGAGCTGAGCATCAAGACAGGGACTCTGCTTCCCTTTTCCCTGTCATAAAACAAAGAGGTTCTGCAAGGCAAAGCAGCCTCTAAATCCTTCCTGGACAGCCTTGCATGGATGTGGCTGACTGCAATTAGCAAACAATTTTGTTTATGATGCTCTGAACTTGGGGAATCTGTTCATATACAAGTCATTTATTCTGAATGAGATTAAGAAATCAGTGTAGCACTGTGTGCTTCAGTGTATGTGAATTCAACCATCTGTTCTCAAGGTTACATCGTGTGCCTCCTAGATCTGAATTGACAGAAGGATGTTAAATCTTGCTGGTTTGTATTCTAGAAGTAGCACAATGGCACAATGTAATGTCTGAAGCCAACAGATACCAGTTCAGCTAAGAGTACAGGTGTGTACAGAGTTGAACACAGACAGGTTCGTGTCCAGAAATGAAGAATACCATAGACTGGGACACTGGACCCAGAAAGGGGTTAGGGGTCATCAGAGGACAAGAAGCTGAAAACAAATATCCCCCATCTCATACTCTTGCCCAAAGAGCTCAATCCATCAGGGTGCATTTGGATATGGTAGCACAATAGAAATGGTTACACCAATGATGTAATAGCTTGTTTCCTTGAACCCAATTCTTCAGAAATGCTGGGAATTCTGAGCAAGTGAAAAAAAAAGGAACATAGAAAAGGTCACAGATGAAATCACCTCTGTTACACTAAGAGCCACTATGCTTGATTCGTGTAAGCAACTCCATGGGGGAAAATCCCCTGTAACATGACTTCTAGAAAACCTATTCATAGCTGACTGTCAAGTGTCCCAAGGAAAGGCAGAACCTCTACTCAATCCCTTCAATAGGATTCTCAAGGGATGAGTTAAAAAATCAGTGGAAACAGTTGCCGTTTCACAATAATAGAAAAGGATGAAAATCACTAACTTCTTCAGTGATACAATACACATACTTCTTGTATCATGAGCCAGTGGATAGAAGAACAAAAAGGCAAAGTGAAGTTAGGAAAAAAAGAACAACTTCTCAAAAGCTGGTGGTTCACTGCTGGGATGCAGGGCTATGGAAATGCCTATCTTCATCTCTTCAAGGGATAAGATAAAGGATGTTTTTCTGAATTATATGCTTCAGCCAAATACTAGATAATAGGCTCAAGACAAGGGAGAATGGCTGAAGTTATGTGGCTTGTCACACAGGTCAGAGCATTAGTCATTCTGGGTGATTCAGACTCACACCTAAAATGTAGCTAAGTGGGATTTTCTTGTTTATTTTTCAGTCCATCAAAATCCTCAGCATTTATGGCTATCAATAAATACTTTATAAGTCAAGAAAACATGTGAACCATTTGTATTCACATGTGAATGTGAGGTACTGACCACAAAAGGAGTGACTGTGCAAAAGGGAGGTCCCATTGTGCTTTAGAAAATATAGAAACAAAAGTTTCTTATTTTCTTATGAATCAGTTACCATAGTTGTCCTCTGCTGCTTTTGATTTCAATAAACCTTGGGGAT
The DNA here is from genome assembly GCA_013399225.1 of Rhipidura dahli. NCBI lineage: Eukaryota > Metazoa > Chordata > Aves > Passeriformes > Rhipiduridae > Rhipidura > Rhipidura dahli. The sequence continues at coordinate 2,198,721 of VXAC01003061.1, read as the reverse complement.
TTAAGTGCCGGGATAAACACAATGGCGGCATTTGCCCGACACTCCTGCTGTGGTCAGCAGAAAGACAGCATGGGGCACATCAGTGGACCTAGGATCTGGACCATCCTCTGGAAGAGCGGGGAGAGGGCTGGAGGCCAGTCCCTTGCTGCTCTGCAGAAAAATGTTGGGCTTGCCAGCAGCACGGTGTGTCGGGAGTCCTTGCGAGGGCATTGAGCACAAGCGCGGAGCCCGCCGGGCTGGGAGCCCTGCCCACCGTCCTGTGCTCAGAAGCCAGTGCCATAGGCATGAAACAGCATTTACCATTTCTCCCTTCTGCACATGGGGTGGCCTTTGGGATGCTGTCAGAGGCAGGCAGAGCCCCTCCGTGTGACTCAGATGTCCCTAGGCAATCTGGCATTTCTTGTTAAAACTCATTTTGTGTGTGTGCTTCTCTGTAGCTGCAAACACAGCCATGGAGCAGCAAAGGAGACCATTCTGTAGCTGTGCAATTTACATTTGTCCAGTGTTTATGTTAAGTGTGTTCCTCAAAGCCACTACTGTCTCAAGCTCTGTCTGTTGTAAGCCCCGAAACAGTATTTCCTGCTTATTATATGCACTGGCTTCCATCTGCAAGGTAGTCTGCAAACCTGAATTAGGTATCCCAGCACCCCCATAATCTCTGTAAGCACCACAATATTATTATGAGTTAAAACTTATAAAATTGGAACTAAGGTTGAAAGGATCTTGAGTCCGAAAGTCCCTTAAGAAAACCCCTGTCACGACATAAATGGCACTGAGTGTGACTATGCCAATCTGTGAGTCCAGTTGAAAAAACAGTACAAGGTATGAAAATATACTCTGCAGGCTTAAATCTACTCTGAAAGCATGTTCTGGCTTCATCCATTACACCATTTATTTTATTAAAAAGTAGATTAACACCAGTATCTTATGCATTATTGTAGACACTGTCTGCATAAGAAATTTGCATCTATTTAAAAGAATGGCCATTTAAACTGTTCTAACTAAAACCAAATACATTCAGATTTAACTAAATTGGTTAAAATCACATTAAATTAAGAGGAAGCAAAATGGACAGATCTTTGAAACAGTTTTTAAGCAGACTGGTTGCGAAACAACTAAGGTTGGACTGCTGAAGGCCCTGTATGGGGCCCAGAAAGCCTACGTGGAACAGCGTGTCATGCTGCCTCACCATTTCTAAGTATTCTCAGCCAGTGCTGTACCAGACTCTCAGCACAAAGACAGCTTGGTTTTACAGCTAGAATGAGATGAAAAATGATGCTAGCAAAAGTTTTTACAACTCTCTAAAAAATTCCTCAATATCTTTGCCAGCAAACAGTAGGTGATTATGAAATTATAGGCTACATCATGATAGAGGTATGCAAGGGAATAAGATGGTTACAAATGCTTGTTTGTTTTTGAGCTCTTAACTACACAGGATTTACTTATCTACTTTACAATATAATTAACATTCCTTTGCTGACATTTAAAAAATGAGGATGTATATATTTTCTTTTTTTAACCTCACAGAAATCATGTGGAAAAATTAAAGTACTACATAAAGAAAAAGGAAACAGGACATACCTATACCACTATTTAATTATGTTACCTATTTTTTAGAGTGCAGGGAATCAGAAATAACTGCCTTAGCACTGGAAAATTAAAATACTAAAAGTCACAAAAGGTTGTTTCATGTCAGCAAAAATTAATTTCTTTTGATTTCTCCTTATGAGAAGCATCAAACTGCAATTCATTGAAATGAGAAGTTTCAGATATTGTCTATGTAGCAATTAATATCCACTTAAGCCTTCAGGGATTTCTCTGCCTGAGCAAGGTTTTCACCCCTGTTGGTTAAAATTAGTCCTTTAGGTCAGTTCTTTTTCACTTAGAATGAGTTTCTTAGTAAAACAAAGCAGTGGATATATCTTTCAAAGCTTTAGCATACACAGAAGCCCATCAGAAGAAATATCACAACATAAAGCTTTTTTCCCTACTAGCAATAAAACCATAAATTGGAAATACCCTCAAAATGAAATGGAGACAATTGGAGATTTCTGTACTGGTAAAAGAGTACTGCAATAATGAACTTTTGGGGATCCTGCGATTAACGTGGCTTAAAAGAATCTGCATGGGCAAGGCAACTACATCCAAAGGATGCATGTGGAGAGAATAAACAGTGATCTAGAGGTGACTCAACTAATGCAATGCTGACTATTGGTGCACTGGTATTTTTTATGTCTGGTTCAGACTACCAGACATAAAAAACACCAGTGGTACAAACCGAGCCCATTCCCAGTGCTGAATTGCATCAACCAAAGGGAACTGGTGTCACAGCAAGGCAAAGCGGCGTGACCTGCCAAGGGTTTTGCAGACTGTTCAGCAAACAGAAGCACTCATAATACCTGTGCACCAGACAGACAGAAGTTTTAAGACAGAGCATGTGATAAAGTGAGACGAGAAAAAATAAAAACTGTACTTTCAAATTTCCTTTAATGCCAACTAGCAGTAAAGCTTTTAGTAGAGTCTGTTCAGTTTTATTGATAGGTTCAATGTGCTGAAGCCCTACCCATATTTTAGCCTCAGTGCCTAGATTCTCACTGCTGTTGGTTTCTGATGTTTAATCTCATTAGTGCAGCTATTTGTATTGATATACCCAATAAGGCTGCTAACACTACCTTAGCTAAGTGTTATTTATTGTATCTGTATATACAACAATATTAACACAGTCAAGCATCAGCATCGGCACTTGAGGGCACCATTAAATTCACCCAGTGTTCAGTGAGAGATTTAATGATGGATTTAATAGTATCAAATAGGAAAAAATGCCCTTGGCCTTTACATTCTCATTTAAAAACATATAAAAGAGTAGTAATTCAGGCAGTTATACTTCTTTCAAAGATTTTCCTTTAAATCATGCTCAGCAATAAGAGATCAGCTTCACTTTGGTAGTTACTGTATCTTGACCAAAGACAGCAGCCCCTGGCCTATCAGAATGACCAAACTCTTGGCAAATTCACACACAAGTTCCTACAATAAATATGGGTGAGTTTGCTGCTAAAAAAATAAAGACTGGTGGAAAATTAGCAGGATGATGTTGCCTGTGATCTACACTGATGAGACTTCTGTTAGCAATAGATGTAAGCAGAGCTGTGAAATAACTGGACATTAGATTCTTATGCTAATTTTTTCCATGGGATATAAATATGCTGGAGTTTTGTGCAGTAGTTATGTGTGCTGAATTTTTTTCATACCTTTTAGCTGCATTTATCTTGCTTTCTTCCCATTCCCAGATGTCTGTTACTGAATCACAGATTGTTTAGGTTAGAAAAGACCTCTGGGAACATCAAGTCCACCTGTTTATGTAGCAGGTCCACCAATAAACCATGTCCCCAAGTGCCACATCTACATGTCTCTTAAATATCTCCAAGGGTGGTGACTCAACCACTTCCTTGGGCACTCTTTTCTGATGGACCTACTGATGTTCTGTAGCCCATCAGCAAGAGTATCTCACTCAAGAAAGGCATGGGAAAGGCTAATTTTTTTCTGTCTTTGAAAAAACAGCATCCTTTAGGGTCAAAGAACTAGGGCTCAGTATGCACCGGAAACTTTCTTTATACACTGCCCAGCCAAATCTGTCCTCTCACATTCCGTTTGAAACCACCAAGTTGGAGGAAGAAAAATGCTGGAAGACAAAAATTCTCCCTATGTGACCCTTACCAGTGACCAGAGGATCACCTAAACTTCTGTGACTTCTTAAGCTTGGAAACTGTGGGCCATGCATGCAGGCTCACAGTGACTCCATATATAGAAATGAATTTATATCACCAGGAATGAACAATTGTTCAGTTGTAGGCTTTTTAAAAACGTATTTTCAGTGTCTATCATGAAAAGGATTAAACACTTATACTACCAATATGAATACTGACAATTAAAAAATTACAGTAAACCCATCAAATTTGAATTGAAACCAAATTTAAAAAGCTTTTCTCAGCAATTATGGCATTGAAGAGAATATGGATCAAATCAAAACTATGCTTCCACAGACACAGGTAGTAACACTTAAAACTAGATCCCTAGCAGCAAATTGTGCAAAAAACGTCAACAACAGCAACAAAAGCCAAAGTGACTGCTTGTCGGGGAGCATTCACATTTGCCTCTGAAATTTCCCTGCTACTAAATACTTCTACTGATTAAGACACCGTGTTATTTTGAATAAACTCACTTTATAGCTTCTCTCAATACCATGTACCTAGCTTAAAGCATGAGTTATGCAACAGATACAAAGGAAGGGACAGGCCATTCCCATTTCTTCAGACATCCAGGCATGCTGGATTACTTGTAGAGTATTATATAATGTAGGCATGTTTGATTTCACAGTACTTTCCAAAACAAGGGTAAAATATTACTGACATTTATCCACATCATGGGTAGGAAAAAGCCATATAGAGTGCACAGTTCACTGCACAACAGAAAGGGGACAGGGAGTAGGCTGAAGAAAGTATTATCCAAGGATGAGAAGAAATCCCATTTTTTATCAGACAAGCTCCCAGGTCTCTGATGTCATTTCAGAATGTGGGTCTTTGGTTATTGCAGATACAGCTAACATCCTCATACAATGAAAAACACACTTCTCTGTTTGTCTGTTTCAGAAGAATGAGTCAATACAGAAAAACCAGGTTCTTGTGCATACCATTAGAGCCAGGACTTCTGCATCCCTGTTGACACTCTTGTTTTGGTGCATGAGACTTTGGGTATATACACAGCTAAGGCTTAGTTTATACATCTGCAAGTGTGGTGCATATGTAATATGCACATTTTGCACATTTATTTTGGATAATGAGAAAGCAATTTGCAGTTAATTAAAAAAAATTATCTTAAGTGGTAAGGTTTGTTGAGGAAGTACCAGTACAGGTACCATAGAGCTGTCTTCTCTTGCAATCTACAGTAAGATTTATTTTATTTTTTTATCATCTCTAGCAGCAGGCAATCCAGTATTAGGCATTCCTGAAATGACTTCATAGCACTTTGCTGTCTTCAGATGAGGTACTTGTGGAGAGACTTTTGGAGGCTCCAAGCTTTACTTCTGTCTGTGGGTGCTCAGAGACAACTCCCATTGAAGTCAATGGAAGCTAAATGCCCATAAATAGTAAGAAAAAGTAATTTTACTAGTGCCAGTAAGGATTTATAAATGCTCAAGCAGGCAAAATCCCTTCCTCAAGCTGACTGCTAAAATGATACACTTTTAAGGGACTGAAAAGGTTCATCTAGAATTTGCTCTGTTGGTTAAATAATACTTACACAGGTTTTTGCATGCCAATTATGTATCAATTATTGTATAATTGCATCATTACTTTAATTAGATTAAACTGCATAATTGGGATGCCTAATTACAGATTGAGGGGGAAAAAAAGGTAACTTACCTGACATTAACTGTGGTTTCTGAAGAGGGGCTTCCACACAGATTTTGCTCTAGAGGCAAGTTTCCAGTGCCTGCGTCACTGGCTTCCTCGACAGTGACAAGACCTGAGGCAGCCCCAGGCATACCACCACCATCCAGACCCTTTCTGGAGCAAGGTTCTGATAGGGAGGGCATTTGCCACTTGGTACCTCACCAGTGAGGTATGTCAGAGCACTGGGAGACAATTTCACATGAGGCTGAACTTTGTCTCTCAAAGGATGAGGCAGTGGATGGGCAAATCATCAGGTCCTGGATGTCTGCCCCATTCTCTAGGAAAGGGTCCTTTCGGGCTGCTGCAAACCATGTTGAGTCCCTCACTGCTAGGAACACAAGGCCCCTGCAAATAATCTCCCTTTGGACTGTGAATCTGCATGGTAATTGTGAAAGGCATGTAGTTTTTTTCTAGAGTCGTGGTCTGGACCCACTCAGCAAAGGGTCCCACAAAGACACTGAAATAGCAGTTCCTGCCCCAAAGCACAGGCAGTCCAAATACGAGATGAAATTCAAGATGGATGCAGACAAAGGAAGCAATACAAGGAAACAATGACTTAATTTTGAATACTGAATAGACTGTAGCACACTAAGATTGTGTAACAGTATTTTGAAAGTCCAAGTGCTACTAGGCATGTTTGCCATTTTCTTTTTTTTCCCTAGAAGTATCACAGCACATTTAACAAGTGGGCTTATATAAGGCATCATTCACCTCTGTATCCTAACCAAGAGAGGGTAACTAAGTTGGGGAAAGACCAGCAAGGGCCAAGACATGAATGTCTGACAATACAGGACAGTAGATGTCAGAAAAAGTGTCCCATGGTTGAAGATGCAGATTGGCTCAGCATTCCTTCTGGTTTGGTTTATCATTTTTTCCCTGGCTACTCCGACTGAAATGGAAATGGCAAGACCACTTACACAAGTGGTGACACAAGATGGTGAGACACTGCTGTCAGGCTCTAACAAGAAAGATGTGTCTTGACCGAGCTGATCAGAGAGCTGCTGTGAAGCAAACCAGTCCACACAATTCTTACAATCAGCTTTGTAGAGGGTTCTGTCACTAACACGTTTTGAAGAGTGGTGGCCAAAAAACACTTGGACTATCAGGTGTTGCCTAGCACCAGGTGTCAACTTTGGCCCCAGTCCTGGGAGACTAAGATTCACAGAAAAGCAACAGACAAGGCTGGCAGATCCATCATGTTGGACAAACAAAATTATCTTGATCCTTTTTATTTGAGTTTTTTAAGAATTACAGGCATCCAGAGAGTCAGTGGGGAAGTAGAGAATTTATTGAAATAAAACATCAAGGGTTTTTTAATGAAGCGCATAGCAAATAGAAATTGGTAACATGCCTCTTCCTGGTCACAGCTATTTTTTTAATCCACAGAGCCCTGAAAAGCTCAGTTGCTGGGGTAGGGCATTTTACAGACCATGCCAGTTGGTGGCAGCCAGAAATAAGCAGAGTCTACCTGACAGTAATACAGAAAAACCCCATTGTTCCCCAGACCCCAGCTGAAGTGTTGGCTAGGTTGCCTGTCCCCCCTGCACAGTCCTGGAGTGGGCAGTGTGTCCCTGGACAGGGCAGTGGGCAGTTTCCTGTCTGCCACTGAGTCCAAGAGAGAGGCTGTCACTTCACCTCCTGAGCTGGCAGCCTGTGTGTGACATGAGGGGAGATACTGGCGTGTGTGGAAGAGGAGGCAGTCCTGCTGCACCTCTGCCTTTCTGATCAGCAAGGACAGCCCTTCTGAAGCAATGGAAACCCACTGTCACTGGAAACCAGAGCTGAATTTTTTATAAACAGTGAAATAATGTACGACAGAGGTACGGGGTGTGATGTGCTGTGTGAGCTGGAGCCTCACCACTTGTTTTGTTCTGGAGTGCCTTCTGTTTTGTTCTGAAGTTGTTGGGTGAGAGGTAACAGCTTTTTCAGTGCTCACAAGTGTACTCTTGTTTTTCTGTGATACTGTCTTAGTTATTCTTTCACCTGAATATGGGTTAAGAGAGAATTCTCGTCTGTCTTTTGCACAAAGACAGGTGATTAACTGAGCCAAGGCAGCTACCTATGTTAGAAATTTCCCATGAATGAAACAATCATCCAGTTAACGTGATTCTGACTGATAACTGAGTTCATTGGTCAGGAGGGGATGCACTCACTTTTGCAGGGATTTCTGTATGGACCAAAAGAGTTAACAAGAGACCAACTGGTAAAATTGCCCACACAAAATAAGACTTTATGCATAAACAGATACTAAAAGTGACACTGATTATCCAAACTCCTTTCTTCTCTGAAATGGAAGGAAGGTTCCTCTGGACACTGACAACATTTCTTGCACTACAGTGAGTTGCATCCATTTTAACAATGGTCTTCTCAAATTGATGGGAGAGGGGGAGGAAAGGAATTAGACCAAGCTAGACAGGTTGGATATTCACCACTCACTTCTAGCAGGATCAGCCAGGGGTCCAGAGCAGAGGAATTGTTAGTGGGAAAACAGAGCTGATGTTTTCACTAATTATGTTGGAGGAACAGAGTTAAAGCTGTTGTATGATCCAGGGGCCCAAACATTATAGGTAAATTGTGTGGTTAGAAGCAATGGAAGAGTAGTGTGAGACCACCCTACCCCTTTCCTTGCAAGTTACAGAGAAGTAGGTAGGGTGCAAACGGAGTCATTGGTTTTTCAGAAAGAGTCCAGTGTTTCTGGAGTGACATCTGCAGGTAGGCAGTTGTTCCAGAGTAAAGAGGAAACTATCAGCTTTAAAACACTGTAAATTTATTTGCAGGTATTTTTTAGTAAAATACATTGATTGATCATGAAGTTAAATATTTTGGCCTTTGCAATTTCCTTTCTTTCATGTGCAATTTTATCTATTAAAATTTTACAGAATTGTGAAATTAGTCCCATTATAAATTAATTATTTGCGAATTTTTCCTTAAGTAAGTAGGCTTTAGAGCTTAAGTCTTATATCTATTTTTAACTCTTCTACAGTTTAAAAAGAATAAGAGAATGAACCTCTTTCAAGTTTCTTTCACTCCTCCCCACCTCTGGTGCACATGCCTTTAGAAATAACTGCCCTGATACCACACCCCAAATTATATCTTCCAAGGGAGATGTTAGACAAAATCCCATTGACTTACCAGTTGTTGCTGTGTGGGTGTGTACCAAGGAACAGCATTTAAAAAAGCTTTTAGCATGCCAGCTTTTATCCAGAACAGCTTAATTAAAACCAGATATTATAATAGTACCATTTGCCCCAAACTGAACAGTAGGTATACTAACTGCCGGTGCATTAGGTTTGGTTAATGAAAGGAATTGCAATACACTGGTAACAAAGATGTGAGGGATGAGGATAATGAAGAGCCATTTGCTGCATGCTGAGGTGTGTGGAAGCCCCCAGCTCCCCCTTGCCTAGTGCTGGCAGCCCCCTCATGTGCTGTGGATCCACGTGAGCCTGCGAAAGCGTCTGCGGGGTACACGTGCCAGAGCCACCCCTGTGCCTGGGGAGCACATACAGCCCCAGCAGACAGCTCTCCAAGTCAAAGACTGGGAAAAGTGGTAATGAAGGGACTAAATGCTGGCACTCAGGAAATAAAAAAAAAAGTTATTTTGTTGTGTGGAAGATATTTGTGAGTGATAGTGCCTGTTATTACCAACTGCATTTTTCTGAAATAGATTTGCCTTCTCCAGGCGAGAATGAAGTGAGGTGATGAAGTCAGCTCAGTCCTGTAAAGCCCCAAGTCTTGCACAACCTGACCCAAGCTGAGGCAAAACTGTCCCTAGATTTGAAAATGCTAATATACTGGGAGTTTGCAACAACACTGTGCTGAAGCAGGAACTGCAGACTGTGTTGAAGAGCAGAAGAAATTAGTTTGAAAGTGAATGTTATAAGTTTCCCAGAACACCCTAGGTAGTCCCTATATTTTGTTGTTGCTGTTTTCTTTTAACCCCAGCTGTCATAGGACGTATCTTAAATACACCACCACTCAAACTACTTCTCTGATTTTGAATCCCAAGTGAATGGAAACACATTGCTCCCTGCATGAAAACAAATTGCAGTGCAGAGGGAAACTAAGGATCACCACAAATGCTTTAAGCTTCAACCCCAAATTCAGGTAATAAAAGACCTATTATATTTCTCCAAAATTTAACAGATGAAACCTCAATCAAAAGATATCCGAGGAAGCAGGACAGGATCAAGGGCTAATTTTACAGAATTAAGGAGCAACATGAAGATTTTTAACGAGGAAGCAGACACCTTTGCAATAACTGCACTATGATATGTTGCCTAGCAACAAGATATAAAAATGATGTATAACGCCAGTAACTTCTTTCACATATGAAAACAGCACCCTACCAAGACAGCTTCATAATGTACTCTTACAAACTAAAAATCCATAGAGACCATTAAAGCCTCCATCTTCTGTAATATACTCTGTTAAACAATCATGTGTTTTTGTTAATGCAGTAAAACACTGAATTTATTTAATGATTACCCAATGATACATCAGCAGCAGCAAGCAGGAACATTTCTATTTTAAGCCTGCAGAATCCATCCCAAGATATCACACTTTGACAGAGAACAAATGCAATGAGCCAGACCCGTGCAACACCCGGGAGAGAGATGCATTTATGGGGGTGAATTAAAATCACCTTCTGTCTGCTAAAAAAATAGCATTATTGGAATGCATGGGAATGTGTTTATTGCTTTTTTTTTCTTCTGTGCTTTGTAGCTTAATATGACATTGCTCATAGAGTACCTCCTGCTTCCTGGCTCTGGAATGGGAGAGGCAAGGAGGGTGACAGAGTGTGCCAAAGAGCGGGTCCTTACTGCAAAATGGCTGCTAAATGGCTGTGAACAGGACAGGGTGAAAGAGGGGACTGTCAGAGGGTGAGGTGCTGGGTGCTGGTGGGGCCATCTGCAGCCCGGGTGGAGGGGGAGCAGCTGGCACTGGTGGTCCCAGCAGAAGCAGAGGCAGCCCTCGCCAGCCCAATTACAAAAGATGGTCCACAGCCAAAATGCAAGCTCTGCAGCCAGAGCGCCGTGCCAAGACACCAGGTCCTCATCTCTAGGAGGGCTTGTGGGGGGACACAGAGAGTGGGGAAGTGCCTTGGGGGGACTCACTTTCCTTCTGCAGCATCACACCCAGCAAAGTGATGAGAAGAACAGCCTTAGCAAAACACAGCAAGTAAAACCAGAGCAGAATAACCCAAAGTTTAGGACTGGTCATGTGTTACAAGGCTTGTCAAGGACTCAGACAGGGCTGGGAGCAGCCAGCATCAGGCTTATGGGGCAGTTGGGCTCAGTTCAGCATTACACAGAGAGGAAAATGAGACTTTGCTTATCTGCTGTGAGTGGGGACTCGGCTCAGGTTATCACCTTGCATTGCTCCTGTGTACTCATGGGGACAGGTTACCTGTGGAACTGCCCTACAACCCAGTGGAGCACAGCTCCTGTGGGAGAAGGTCCACTGGTCCACCCCATCCTGTAGTCCCTGGCTGTCCCTTCCCAGTCCCTGTCATGTCTCCCTGCCTCTTCTTTTTTGAAAGCTTTGGGCTGAATATTTCCAAACCCTGGAATATTTCCAAATCTGCAGATTAACTGAGATACATGTTATATATGTCTGGAAATGAAGCAGATGAACACGGCACTTAATCCTTTGCTGATCTAATGCCTTGAATTTTAATCTTTTCTCTGCCACTTGCTTTTTTACCTTGAGCAAACCACAACAGCTCTCTGTACCTCAGCCCATCCATCTGTTCAAACATATCTGGTGATGTGACCCTCTCCAGCTGACCCATATTTTACGGGATTGCTGCAAGTCTGCATTACCGTATGACTAGATACCAGGACACTTTGAGATGAAAACATTAACCATGTTATTGCACAAAGTAAGCCTAATGCATTCTTGCACTGAACTTCTGAAAGCATTAAATATTCATAATGGACTGTATATTCTATGAACTCAGCAATGCCAACAAGAACCAAAATCCAGATCACTGGGATTTCAGTGCCGGGAGTGCAGTGAATTATAGGGTTCCAGGATTTGTTAGGGGCAGACTACACAGAACAAGCAATTGAGAGACCGGGTCCTGGGCAAGCAGGGAGAGGGTAACATAGGCAGAGGGAAGCACGAGCAGGCACAATCCTGACCTACTACCAGGATAGTTTCTGCTGCAAGCCTTTGAAGGTAAAGCACGCAGAAAAATTAAAAAGTCCCATTCTTCATGTAGTACTGAGGACCTGCAAAAGTCCAGTGTCAGGGGACAAATAAGATCAAAGATAAGCTTGTGTAGTTTCCTTTAATCTAAGTGAAGGCCAACTTTTGAGCTCCAACAAGAGAATTTCAGTGTAAAAGGTCTTATTCTCAGCAGTTATGTGGATTAAAGGTAACTGGAAAGACGGAGACATTGGCAAGATATAGGAAAATATAAATATGTAAATGCATAAAGGGAAGTCAAGTGTGACTCCCTTTCCTAATTGCCTAACATGATTCCCACTAGATGCATAAATTACAGCTCCTATTAACAGCACTATGAATAATAATCAGTTTACTTTCTGGCTTGTATCTAAATATACTTTCTATATGATTTCATCTTTTATTCAGCTGTTTAAAAGCAGAACATCTAATTACAGTTCATATTAGTCTACATTAATTTTTTTTTTTTTTGCCACAGAGCATGTGTGATGACTAGTTTTCTAAAAACAGAAAGAATTTTTTAGCATATGGAAAAATCATGTTATTATTAATACATTCCCACATGACTCTACATTTCAATTCCCTTAATTATTTAGTCATTGCTGATTATGTCTTTTCACAATTCATTATCCCATTTCCTGCAACGTGGGCATTTTATTCATTAAGTGTCAAAACGAAGGGCCTGACCTCCAGGAAGATAATCAGGAAATAAGTGGCAGACATAAAAGGTCTGGGTTTCCCTTAAGTGCTCACTTATTTCGGTAACTGTGCCATGTTTTCAGTAAGCGGCGACAGAAGCGCCGCGTTGCTGGTGACTGCAGAAGGGCGCGGGGCTGCCAGACTGCGGGGCCGTGATTCCCCACCGTGCGGCCCCGGGCAGCGGGCGGGCTGTGCCGTGCGGGGACAGGAGCGGGATGCTCCGATGGCGGGGGCATCACCGGGCAGCAGCACACAGCATTCCTGCCCTTTGGATACCTAGTGGCAGAGCGAGCGGGTGGCACAGGGGCTGGTGGCACAGGGGCTCCGCCACTCCGATCAGCCGCACTGCTGGGGACTTCGCAAGCTCTTCACAAGCCTCAAGGGGCTCCTGCTTCTCAGGAGACCTTCAGAGCGTGCTGAGTTTTGGGAGGAAACGCTGCCCACTCCCTCCTGTTGAATGTGGACCTCTGGTGTGTTGGAACCCTGAATCCTGAGAATTCCAGTCTTTCAGTTCTGACAAGCAATGATCCTCAAAAACACACTCCATTTGACCTGAGGCCCTGGGAAAAGCTCCCAGGATTGTGGGATAGATAATACAGAGGATATTGCTGTGTGATTAAAAAGAAAAGTTACATCACTGGGTGGAATACGTAAAAAAATTAGGTTTGTAGTATATTAGTAACATGTAGGTTACAAGATGGAGGTTTTTTGGGCGTGGGTTTGTTCTTCTTTCGTCTTCACAATTCCGAGTGTTTTGCCATTGGGTCAAAAATCCCACAATGCGGGTTAGAAATTAACGATCACTGCTTTATAAGTGAAAATAAATTTGTTGGCATTTAATAATTGGACAATTTGGGGTGTAAGTGACCTTGGAGGCAGACATCCTGCACCATTTTCACCCTCTCTGTGTAGCTTTGTTATAGATAAGATGTAATAAACATCAAAGACTGAAGTAAAACCTCACTCTTTCTTGTGCCTTGATTCGAACTCTGAGTAAAACGGACTCAAAAGGTAAAAGAAGTAAACCAGAGGCTGCGATACTGGTGAAGGTAGGAAAGCCCAAGCCAGCCCAAGAGGCATGACCAAGGGTCATGTTTCCAGCCTAAGGGTGAGACCATGGGGCTGGAGAGGGAGAGTCTCGGCTTTTCAGGCCAGCCCTCGTGTTTCAGGCTTTCACTGTACTGAAAACAGGTCCACACTGCACCCACAGAGAGTGGCACATGTTTCTGGCCTCCTGCATGAGCCTAACCACAGATGGGTGTATTGGTGTCTTAAAAACAGAATGCTGATGGAAAAGCACCTGTCTGTGTAAGCACTGCCCCTCAGCTCCATGACCCATTGCTCAGCCAACCCATTCAAGGCTGAAGGAGCTCAGCAGACAGGTGTGTCCCTGCTAGGTTTTCAAAACTGACAATGTAACCTGTGAGGAACAGGTGTGTGACATCAGCACTCATCATTTCCCATTGCCATAGATTTTTGTCAAATTCTGTCATATCAAAAATAGCATCATAACACAGACAAGTAACAATTATTCAGTACACACACAGAGAGTATCAATTACAATAAGAATGTGAAAATGGTTTAATTAGTTGCTGATAACTCCCAGTAATTTTGCAAAGTTGTGACTAAATATTTGCGGTATTTATAATATATAATGCATACACATGGGTATCCCCATATGTGTACATGCATATATATAAAATGCATATACCATGTTTTATTGATGGAGTTTCTATTACCAAAAATTAATTTGAAAAGCTTAATTTGAAAAGCTTTAATCAACATCACGTTAACAGACAGCAGTTTCTTAAATAGCCTCATAGCTAGACAAATACTTTGCCTAATGCCATTTCATTTTCTGCCAGCTGCATGTGATTTGCTTTTGATCTGGCACGCGCTTCGTTATACATTATTAACGAGCCAAACAGCATGCCCCTGGAGTTAGCATCCTGCCCCTGCTTATTTTTTAACAAATTTCCTCTTTTATTTCGTCCCACAGTGATTAATAGTTTCAGCTAACGGCGGCACTGTTTATGATCTGAGTCAGTGACTTCAGACCATCTTAATCTCCTGTTAGGCAGGTTTTAATTTGCTTACAAGTTTTTATTTATAGCACAGTATGGTCTCCATTTCATGTAGCAACAAAACCAAAACCTGCAGATAGCGCTCCATTTCTTCTTTTAATGTTTTTTGATGAACTTTTATGGGAGAGAAAAGCCCAAGCAAGACATGAAACAGTAAATAAAAAGACAGCATGATAAAGACTTATTTTTCAAAGCTGTCTTGTTTTTTATCCTGTTATCTAGAGAGAACTTGTTGCTTCCAGTGTTTCTCTGTGGCCAGATTAGTTCTGGTGTGGATTATTCTGTACCCCATAGTTGTGCTTTTAGATGACTTATTAAAGCAGAGTCCTGTGGGGCTTCCAAAGTCCTTACTTGCAGCATCTTTATTTGTGGCATGGTTGGCAGAGAAGCAGCTTTGATTCTTCTGTTAATATTACAAATATTTCCAGCTAACTTTAAGATCTATGCTGAAATGGATGACCTCTTTTCCATGTTGTTACAGCAGTTCAAAAGACTCTTTTATTAAGCCAAGTGCCGGATCATTATTGGTTTTTATTGTGCTGTAGTTTTGTCTAATATCAGAAGGAAATGATTTGAGGCGAGAGATAAAACACCAAATGGATTTAGTTATCAAAAACTTTATGGCATCTTAGCTTCCTACAGCAGTAGTCTGAATAGATCTTTTGGGGAGGATTTGTATTTTTTTGTAAGGAAAAAATGTATACCCATTACAATGCTCTCCATCACATGGGCGGTGCCAAGGACTGCAGTCTGCTTAAACAAACACTGAGTGAGGCAGAAACAAGGTGCCTACGGAGCCCAGCCAGGATGACACAGAACTGAGGTCACACGGTTAAGATCTACCACGCCACTTTCCCAGAGCACTCCCATTCCACAGTGTCACTGTACAGAATTCTGCATTTCTAATGCCTAAATATTTTCTCTTTTGATTCCCTTTTGCACCATAAACACCAGACTTTTCTGCATGGGAGAAATAATGGGCAACATCTGAACTTTTGTATAGGGAGAGCAAAGCAGTGAAGGTCACAGGAATAGTTTAGGAGGTTGGTGGTCAATTACACAAGGAGAGAGACAATTCTGCACTGCTCTGGGGAGGGAGGAGATTGAGCTCCTTCTGGCCCTCTAGATGCAGAAGAAATAGGTTCCAGGATCCACTTGTTTCCTTCCACTTTTCACTTCTTCAATACTGTGTTTGCTTTTGTCTTTCTTGCATGTATTTTTAGGCCAGTAATTTTTCACCCTCACTCATCTGTTCCTATTACTACAGTCAAAACTGAAGATTCCCATTATGGCTCCTGAGCTTGTTTCTCACTTTGACAGACAGTTTTCCATGTTCCTGATTTGTTCCCAAAGGCAGATGACCACTGTGGACTCTATGTTTATGTCCTCCAACTACCTTTTAAGCATTGTCATCCAAATGGTTGGTGGTTCAATCATAATCTCATTGTACTATTACTTGTTTCTGGTTTTTTTCTTGTTGAAAATTTTCCTATTCACCACTTTTCAACAACAAATTTTAATCTGTCTTAGCTTTAGTTAAAAAAAAAATAATAATTTTTGCAAAGAGACTAAGATCCCTGTGTAGTCAGTGAGTAGAAAGGCATCTTCAGAGGACAATTTGTCCCATCCTCTCTCCTGTGACCATGTAGGGAGATTAAATTCCTAACTTAGATTAGATGCCTATCTTCAGATAACTACAATGTGACATAAATTCCATCTCAAGCCATCGTGTAATATTCACACAGTAAAAGAAAATCTTATTTTATATGCTTCCATTTACTTTAGACTTCGGAAAACCTGTGTAATTCTGCATGTCATGCTTAGAACAATGAACATGTTACTAACCCCACGTTCACAAATTTAATAGTAAACTATCGAATTGTGTGAAATCAGACAGATGCATAATAAATGTTACAAAAACAGCTTTAGGCATTGCATATTAATAGCTGTGGTAGGATTGACTTGCAGAGCCTTCGTTTTATGATCAGCAACAAGATAATTAGTAAAATTATCCTGCAAATTCATTACCTTCATTCCTTCCACTTGTGCATTTTATTCATTACATATCAAAATGAGGATCCTTGCCTCCAGACAGATAATCAGAATGTGTCAGACACAAAAGGCCTGAACTTTCTTTAGATATGCTTTGGTAGATGTGACCTTATGTAGTCTCCATGATACCAAGGAATTTACAGTTATTATTCCAAAAATAAGAAACCCTGTAATTTTAGAGAAATGCAGTTGTGCATTTTGTAGGTTTTCTCACTCCTTAATTCTATTTTGAGATAAACGACATAAACACTGGATAGTTCAGGAACAGAATATTTCCCTCTGGCTTAGTCTGAATTCATCTGCAGAGCTGTACTTTGCTTTCCATGCTCCTTGTCCTCCCACTGCTTAGATCCACAACCCAGCTGAGCTACACTGGGACTCCCTTCAACCTACGGATCCAGGGGATTTGGGGCTGAAACTCGGGTGCAGGAAAGTTGTGTGGACTGATTTATGCAGGTCTGGGGCCCTGCTGTATGGGCAGAACCCAGCTAGACATGTGAGATCAGAAGAACCTCTTGGCTACCACCAGTTTAGATGGAGTCAGCGAACCAACAGTGCTCTCCTGCACCAAACATCTCGTTCTGTAGATCTTTGTAATGTTTCATCTTTTAGATCTGAGGTTCTTGCATCCCTCCTGCTCAGAACTACCACAAAGCGTTCAGCTGTCAGTGCTGTGTCTGTTTTGCACGGGGTGCTCACAGGGGCTGTGTCTGACATGGAACTCAGGGCTGGGTGCCTGCTCCATCTCAGCTCTCATGGGAGCCAGCCAACAGGAGGAGGCAGCAGCATGAGCGTGATTCACAGCAGGAGCCTGACTTGGTCCACACCAGAAAAACTGCAGTGCTTGGCTGGACTGACTGTGCACCCAATCCCATCTGGATAGAGAAACAGCAACAGAGCAGTGGAGAGACAAGTGGGAGAGAGTTGGAGAGGAATGGCTGCGTGTATGATGGGTGTATGATCAGCCACATTTTCCCTTTTACCTCTGTTGGCTTCAACACTTGATTCTCCTTATCTTCATCTCAAAAGATACTCCATTTTCATTTACTTTAACATGCTTTAAGTTGCAGGATTCTTAAAGTGCTTTTATTTTGGGATGTGAGCTTCATAAAAATGCATCTGCCAAGCCAACAATGCTATAAAATCCTTGTTTCGTGTTTTAAAGACACCTAAGTTTGTACTTGTAAGATTTGATTTGAAGCATATTTAGTAAGAGTGGCATCTTTTGTGGAAAAATTGAGGACACATTGCAATAGATCATATAATTATGGTTTCACCACAACTAAGTACTTCTTGCTGGCCCCAAATCCTGAATGGTTCCTATGGTGTACTCTGTGTACTAATTCAATGGCTCTTGCCCAAAATACAGGCACTTGAACTGCAGAACAAGATGCAATCATGGATCAACCCATTTCTGCATGTGTTGAGGTTGCTGTACTCACAGTATTTAGCCGGCATGGCTTTTGAATTATCTTTTGCCAAGTGAAGCATGTGAGAAAGGACACCAAAACCAAACACCCTAGGTCTGTGTCTATCTAAGCTGAGAAATCCCTTCACTTGTTCATCCAAGCTGCATGGTTTCTGCTGGCAAAGAGGGACAGAGACAGGGGTAAAAAACCAGACTCCTGTGTTTGTTTTTCATCTGAACTCACTGAAATTACCAAAACAAAACAAACAAAAAAACTCCAAACAAAACAACTCTCCCCTAAAACAAAATAAAAACGACAAGAAAAAAATACATGAAAGCTTAGATGACAAGATATGGAAAGGTACATACACCACAGAAAAAAATAACTGATAGGAAACATCTCTAACAGAAGGGAATGTTTGATGATTTGGGGAATCTGCCTATGTATAATTTATGAATTCCTTATGGCTGTTTTTGACTATGTAATGCTTTATACTCCGTATGCTAAGAAGACAAGGAAAGGAAGTTAATGTCTGTGCATGAGAAGGTTGATAGCTAAAGATTATCAGCACCTGGATAGATCCTACCCAAGGAAAATAAAAGGTTAAGGGCCATGTTTTTGCCCTGCCTCTCCAGAGGGGTCTAGATGTGGATAGTGGAAAATCCCAGGCAAGTGAAAAAAGATATCAGACACTAATCCTGGGTTTAAAAAATAAAAAAAATCACAGAGCCTAAGTGACTCCTTTGAGACTCCAAGGGCCCAGAGACAAAGGCAGCTTGTTTAGGAGAAGAGAGCCTGGAGGCAGCTCTCTGAGCAGAGAGACACCAGGGAGGATGAAAGATGCTGCTGCCTGGGAGGGGAGAGAGAGGCAAAGCCAGGCTGAGCCTGGAAGACAGGGTGGAAATGTCATCCTTGGATGCTAGGGAGCTGAGGAGTGACAGCAAAAAAATGATGGGGAAATTTAGATAAGGAAAACTGTACAGATATTTTATTGCTTTGCCTAGAGATACACACATCTTCTCAATCTAACGGGGAAAAGCCCCAACTGCCTATTTTTTTGGAAAGCCTCCAGAACCTGCAGTGGTCACAGAGCCTGAGCAAAGTGATGCACACAGCAAATTTGGGTAGCCTGCTTAGGCTAAGGGAAACCTTTATGCTGGTTGTCCCTGTGTGGTAGGCTCACAGATAGCAGGATGAACATTGCCCATGTGCTTGGAAAAAGTCTGAAGTGACTGAAGTGAAAAACTGAGGCCATGTCTCTGTTCCCAGGAAAATATTTTCTTCGAGCATTGTCCTTCTTACACTGTGAGGCTGCTGCAGCTTCGAGCTTCCCCATCTGAGGGACACGAGAGAGAACCAGCTGCCGCAGCAGCAACTATATTTAGCAGTCTATTCTGCTATTGATGCATGTATACCTGGTACCTTTTGCCTATAATGAGCATTATTCTGACAAACCACAAGGAGAACAGGCCTTTTAGAATTCAATTCATATTAACAAAATGTTTGAGGAAAATTACCCTCTCTTTGTCCGTGCTAAATTATTCCAGCTTTTCATTAATACTCATTAGGTTTTTAAGGGTTGGCATTTTTAGCAAAAAATAGTTTTCACTGACAGAAAAAAAAGTCACTCAGATAAATGAAGAAAATGTTTACTCAATTTAATAGGTATGATTTTTTCTTTTGGTGCTCAATTCTACATCAGGATCTGAAGTCAACAAAGGTTGGATCAGGGTCTACAATTTTTTTAATTGGGCTCTTTTCATTTATGTTGGAATACTCTGAAAATGCAGGGCTATAATGAACCATTACATATGCATACATGCAATATGAGAAAAATTAATAATGTCTTGAACTTGCTCAGTATTTATTCAGCATTCATGAGTAAATAACAAATAACTTGATAATATTAATGAAAAAAACTCCCATGGAAAACCCACACAGCTGGAGAGAAACTTTTTTACTGCATGAAGCCTATTTTCTCTCCTACCAAGCTATTGTCAGTACTGTGAATAACTTTTTTTCCCTCCAAGGGTAAAGTGACAGGCTTGCAATTTCTATATAAAATTGCATGGTTTTTAACAGAAGCTTGCATGTAAGCCCTTTTATGTCTGGGTGATTTTAAGTATAGTCAATATTATTGCAAAAAATAGATATTTTTAATTTAATTAATTCTGTTGGCAAAAACTTGATTTTCAGAAACTGTCAGAAATGTGATGGTTTATCACCATCTTAATTATAATCTGTGCAGTGCGACTGCTTGGACAACGCACTCCGAGGCCCATCATTTCAGAAAACATTAATAATTTGTACATTAAATAACTGCATCATTTTCAAGTACCTCACTTTTGAAGCACACCTGATAGCATGTTACTTCCTAAGTTACAAAATCCTAAATAACTCTTACGAGTGACACAAGGCACCATACACAGTAAATGGCATTTAGCACTAATCATGAAGGACAGATACTTTGGAATTTTGGTTGGTGAAAACTTGATCAGTATTCAGTCAGTCTCTTTCAAAGTGTGCTGTTAACAGCACAGCAGACAAGTGGCTGTGTATGTAATTCCTTCAGAACCAAATTTTACCTTTCACACTGTCAAAGAAAACACCCCAACACAGTATGTCCCAAGGGCAGAGAACGACAATGGCAAAAACATGCCAAAATATATAGGATTTACAATGTTAGAGATTTTCAACCACATTTTTTTGAAGTGTGGCTAGTACTGTGCTCTCCAAAGGCTTTGAGTTTTTGCACAAGGCAGGAAGAAGCCCAGTGCACTGCACAGAAAATGAGGCTGCATCCCTCCTAAGGCACTGAGGGGATCACAGCTTAGTGCTGGCCTGCAGCTGTGCATATCATTGAATCACTGACACCAGCATGGCTTTGACTGGGGACAGCTCTTGCAGAGAAAGCCCCTGCATGCCTGGGGTCCCTCCCAACAGGCAGCACTGGTGAAGCCACTCTGCTGTATGCCTGTGAGAGAGCTTTTGGGGCATGAGCCACACAATGCTGATTGGCCTCAGGCTAAGAGAACACTTATTAGTCCGTTTTGCTAATTAGCACCGACACTGCAATAGAATATTCTTGTAAGTGATTTAATTTCCTTTAATTCAACTCCTCTTTTCTGCCACTATTTCCTTGAAGTCTTTCTGCCAAGTTAAGCTAACTGCTAACTCGTGTTGCTCCTCAATATGATTAAATAAGAGGAACAAAAGAATATTTGTCTCAGCTCCCAAATGAGGAAAGTTGCCTCTCTCAGACGGAAACAGAGAGCTGATGTGTCCTGGGTCAGACCAAAATGTGACAGTGGTGGGAGAGCCCCCGCTGATCATCTCCAGTTGTGGAGAACCAGGCACCACAGAGGAATTTCCTAGATATTAGAGAATGTCTACTGAAAATATTACTGTAGGAGACAGGAAAAGGTGCATGGCCAAAGTACACGTGCAGTGTTGGCCACTGAAACCCACATCTCAAACTAATGCAGGTTTCCAGAGAAAACGTAAGGTGGGGATGGCAGTAGGGATGTCACCCTGCAGGCTCACAGGGCAAAACAGGGCTGTGCCTGTGGGTGTCAGGGACTGTGGGACAGGCTGCCTGGCTCTGCAGCCACAACTGCAGTGTGCAGCCCAGAACACGTGGAGTATGGAGTCTGCCTCTCCCTCCATGACTCTACAGCCATCCCTGGAAACACAGCAAAGAAAATGGGAATGCTGCTTTGGATGGAAAACAGACATTGTAACAGCATCTAGTTACATTCTCTGGTCAGTTTGGCTCCTTAATGCCTGTTTAATAAAGGAGGAAACCAGTCCCTGTAGGATTTACTGAAGGGCTCTGTCATGTCAAGTCACACCTCCTTGCGGTTTCAATTTGTTTTGTGTCAGCTTTACCAAGGGGGTAGAAAGTAGGTTTTTCTCTAAAGACGGCAGCTGAAGGCTCAAGCCCCAGGCTCCCAGCAGTGCAGATACCTGCTATTACCCAGATTTTATTCTTCTTTTTTTAGGACTGATAATACTGATTCTTTCTGGTATTATTTGGGTATTAATTTTGTTGGCCTCAGAGAAGCTGTGGCAGGGCTATACAAAATGAGGATCTATCTGGCCCTTTGCCCTTACTAACAAGGAATCATTTCTCTGTATTGGAACAAGATGGTGATTGTGCTTTTTTTCCAGCTTTATGAAACACTCTAAACAGAGGGAAAAAGTATTAAGTATTTTACTATATTGTTTTTGTGTAGCAAAGAGGCTGGATAATTCATTCTGGATTTTCTCTTGCTTTTTCAAATAACAGGGTATATACACTTGCTACAAACCAGCAATTTTTAAAATTAATTCCTCCAAATTTGCACTGTAGTGTTTCATTTTTATACTGACCTGACTTCCCCTAACACAAAGCTTTTGCACACCAGCTACTTGAGTTCTAAAAAGAATATGGGTCTCTTTTGTCTGCAGCACCCTATTCAATTCAAAAGAGACCAGATTTTGCTGTATTTGAAAATGTCAGTGTCCCAGCACACAGGTCTCTAATGGCACAGGGTGTGCCTCCACATCCTGCACTGGCACCTGGAAGACTGAAAAGCAGATAACCTTTGAGTGGTGTTAGTTCTTAGTCCTACATATGAGTTTCTAGCTTGATATCCTATTTCCACTAAAACATTCATAGGGTTTTTTTGCCTTTTTAAGGTGGTATTTATTAACTGACATCAAGATTTACTATATTCAAGTTTTAAATATACAGCATACTTCAAACCTCAGATTCATTTGAGGCAGTCTTTTCAACAGAAACTGTGGAAGCAGCAAAAATCCAAGAGTGACAATTCAGGGGGATAGCTGATGTACAACTAATTTATGATTGGTTGACATTACCACTGTCAGTGTAGCATTTTAGTGCCATTTTACATGGTGTTCTGTACTTCAGACTCTATCTGTTAAGGGCCAGGGAAACAATATTTACATGTCTAGGTTTAATGTGTTGGCTGTGAAGGTTTACTGACAGCTGAAAACCACAATGTGGGCAATAAAAAGGATGTGCCATGCATGGTACCCAAACCAGGAGTGGGTTCTGTTCAGATGAGGTAACAATAAGTAACATCACCTGGAGAGGGACTCTGATGATCTGAGAAAGCACAAAAAGGGACAAAACATGTGGGAAGTAAGCAATCTCCCTCAAGCCTTTTGGATGGAGACAAAGGTAATGGAGAGACCCTGGCTGCAGCAGATACACAGAGATAGTCCAAGGCACCACAGACAGAGAGAATGTCCTGAGAGTTGTCATGAGGAGTCCAGGGGATGGTGGTGTACACAGGCCTGTAATCCCTGCAAGCTTGTGTAGGCAAAGCCAAAATATCTTTCAGCACAAGGTACCGTATGGGCTGCTAATTCTCACTGAGAAGCTGGAGAAGCTCCAGGCAGAGCTTGCTGAAGCTCTACAGTGCTGCTATCCACACCACTACCAGCAGTGCCCAGGCTGGCTGGAGGAAAGCTGACGAAGGTACAGTGCCTGCTCAGAAAAGGCCCTGTACAAACAGCCTGGGGGTGTGTGTGGTAAGAAGGGCAATGTTCAGAGGTGAACACTGCAGGTTGGATTAAATGACTCAAAATGGGTCCTAATGCTTCTGGGATTTAATGACTTGAGCAAAATGGTGGATTTTCCAAACACTCCTGGGTATGTATGACTTTTTATTTATTTGAGTAAGAAAGACAAAAAGAATAATACTGAAGAAATGCAATGAACAGTACACATCAGCCAAAATAATGCTTTAATTGTTCTGAAATTTAGGATACCAAAAGCAAAGCCATGTTGTGGAAGTTCTGAAAGATTTCAATGAAAAAAAAGTGGTATTTTATGCATCTGATACATTATTTAAACTGATTCTGACACTTTGGAGTACTTCTGTATTCAATGAGACTGATCAAGTGTCTGCAAACTGAGGCTGCTTATCAGTCTCCATACCTTCTGTCTCCTCCACCATCTCTTTTTTGCCTGGTGTGTTCCTCTGGAAACTTTTCCAGGAGTGTCCCACCAGGTTCAGTCACAATAGCTAACCTGAATTTCTCCATGAAGGTGCTGGTCTGTGGCTGGCCTTCTCACCTCCCTCTTAATGTTGCCCAGCAATTTCTTCCCAGCAGTGAGACTGCAAAGAAACGCTCTGCTGGTGCAGAGGCAGCTATTACAGAAGCACTGTGCAGCAAAGTGGGTCTCATTCCACCTGTAGGGTTTTCCCTCTGCTTTGGAAAGCAACAGGAGTGTTTAGAAATATACTGCTGATTACCATACTTGTGTTCTGTAATTCTTCACATGTCCAACTCCACCAGGAGCTTAACTGCAGCCAGTGGGATCTTACAGTCATTAACATTTACAAGGCAGCAGTTCACAGTTGTTGAACTAACAACCTACCTCTAAGAAACTGATTTTTCTCCCCTCTAAGTATTGACACGTGCTCTGCTGACTGTGGTGCTTATTCACAGGGACAGTGTGTTTGGTAGAATTTCATGTTTTCATAGGATTTGTCTTGGGCAGAGAGTTTCTAATTTACCTCTGCTCTTGTTTTAATTCAATCAGCTGATGGAGTGCAGCTGATCTCATGGCACATATGGCTGTTCAGGTTTGAAAAAAGGCCCTGAATATTTGATAGGTTGATTCTCAATGCTTTCTGCTAAAGGATTAGCAAGATTGCTAATGAGCCAAGGGATCCCAGGTGGGAAAGGGAAAAAATACAGAATTAGATTCTGTTTACATTCTTTTTTTTCATGTTGCTCAGATAAGAAGTGCAGTGCTTTACACATTCTGATTAGATTCACAGAGTAGAGTCAAGTAAATCACTTATCAAAGACATCACACTTAAAATGTCATTTTCATAAGTGGATGTCCTGTGGCCATGAGGAGTGTCAACCTGTTTCAAGGGCATCTGGGGGTGCTTATCCCTGGGTAGGAGGTTCATGGCACCAAGGAGAGTAGTCCTTCACTGGGGCAGATGTTCACAGCTGGAGTCCATGTCCTTTCACTGCCTCCCATGGCTTTTTCTATCTTCCCTGAAAGAACTTATCTGTCCTCCACTGCAGACCCCAGCCTGTCTCCCCACTGCTCCATGCCATTTCAAAGGAAGTGGCTTTTCTGTGTTAACTGGCTGTGTTTGGTTTTTCTCCACCCCTTTCTCTGCATTCCTGTTGCTCCACCAGCTTCCCGCTGTGTTTGTACTCTGCAGCCAAACACTGTTTGCAGGCCAAACACTCAAACTATGCCTGTCTCTACCTAGTTCAATGACACCACTCATGTCAACACAAAAAATCCAGGGAATTCACAAGGAACCTGCTCAATAATCAAAAGCTCAGCGTGCCTGTGAGTTTCCTTCCAACAAAGCTACCACAGCTCTAGGAAACTACAGCTAAGACTGTAAGAATAGCCAGATCAATCTCCACTTACCTTAAAAATCAAGAACTGCCTGCTCTCAACATGCTCCCTTGCTTCTTAAATCCATAGCAAATATTCTCAGAGTGCATCCTGTATTGGTTGCAACATTTAACTAACAGCAGAAAGGCAGGACTCTTGGTCCTCCCATTCTCTGAAAGTACTACAGTAAAACAAATGTTTACTTTAAACCCCACCAGTCATAACAAAATACACAGTTCCACACACTAATAAAGTCAAATAGAAATCAGCCAAGATTACTATCATAGAATCACAGAATCATCACAGAATGGTTTGGGTCAGAAGGGGCCTTCTAGATCTTCTAGGTCCAGCCCTTCTGCCAAGGGCAGGGACACCTTCCACTAGACCAGCTTGCTCAGGGTCCCATCCACCTGGCCTTTCACACCTCCAGGGATGGGGCATCCAGAGCTTCTCTGGGCAACCTGTTCCAGTGCCTCACCACCCTCACAGGAAAGAATCTCTTCCTAATACCTAATCTAAACCTACTCTCTCTTAGTTTGAATCCATTCCCCCTTGTCCTGTCACTACATGCTCTCGTGAAAAGTCTTTCTCCCTCTTTCTTGTAGGCTTCCTTTAGGTACTGGAAGGCTGTAATTAGGTCAGCCCTAAGCCTTCTCTTTTCCAGGCTGAACAACCCCAGTTGTCTCCTCCTTTACTCATAGGAGAGGTTCTCCATCCCTCTAATCAACTTGGTGGTCTCCTCTGGACTTGCTCCAACAGGTTAATATCCTTGCAGTGCTGGAGACCCCAGAACTGAAGCAATCTTGGTTAGCAAGACTGGGTTTTAGCAAGGAAGTGATAGGTTGGCTTTGGCAGTGTCTCAGGAACTCACACAGCAACTGCTCCGTGCACGATGGAACAAAGGGTGTTTGTGTAGTCTTAACTTTTATTTTCCACTTCAAAGTTTTCTATCGTGTCCTCCACGAACAATGCAAAGCTTACAAGGAATTGCCTTTTAAATCTACTAGCAAGTAATGAGGTTTTCTCTCCTGTTTTGACATTACATCTGTAACTTTGTCTTACTGGAGTTATTTACATCGAAGGCTGTCTTAGAAATTTCTCTATCCTCAAAGTGTGTGCCTGCAGCTGGACAGAGAAGTCAGTGCACTTTGAAGAAATTGCTATAAATTAGTGCATGGGGTTAGATGAGGTTCAGGATTCCTGCAGTGATTATAAACTCTACAGGAGACCTTACAACAGCTCCAATCTCAACAGGGTTACTGTCTTGGTAATCAACCTCCTTCAGGACTGGTTCTGTGTCTCAGTACTCGGGGGCGTTCTCTGTAAGCTGCAGTTTTGTGCAGAAGAATCGGTCAGTTTACAAAGTCTATAGAGCTTTGACACATTTGGTAAAACAGCATTAAAAAAGGCTAGACTTAAACTGCAGCAACCTGTGCTGCAGCAGACAGCAAAAAACCTCTAAATTCTTTTCAGTTAGTGCAAAATCAGATTTGCTGATTTTAAAGCCATGCCTAAATTGATTTTGCAGCGCATGTGCAGATGTTACCTCTGGCCATGGCCACATCCTGGAACCAGAGGGTGACAAGATCCATGCACAAACCTGCCTCTTCTCGCCTGCTGGGTGAAGGGAACAAAGGGAAGCAGATGGAGCAGACCTGGGACACATTTACTACCGCCCTCCGTCTTGACTATGGAAACATGGACATGCCATGGAAGTACTTGTTTCATGGAAAAGCCACAGCCTGACTTGTGCAGGAAATACAACACCTAGAAAGAGGATGTTTTCTGCTTTGTGTTGTGCAAGAGACAGCTAAAACAGGGTGAAATGTTCCTTAAAAGGATGAATTTTAAGCATCTTCCTCCTTTTGCTGATGCTCCATACAGTAGGAGTGGCCCTTCCCACAATAAACACATTCCAGCATGCCAGCCATCTTTTCTGAGGGGAACACAAGTATTGTAGCTGCTGTGGCTTTTCATTGTCTGCCTCTGGGCACCTGTATAGCAACTTCATATATTCTGTCTGAAAAGAAGCTAAACTTTGGCTTTATTATGTGAATAGCACCTCCAACAAAAACATGGAAATGGCATTCCTTATAAACAGTCTGTTTCAGAACAGTAGAAAATCTGTGTTACAATTTCATGTATCTGCTCAGGACAAAAAGAGGGCATGGAGAGGGATGGAAATGTCTAGATGCCAGTAAATTACAAAGTAAGCAGCAAAGGCACATTATTACTGTTGCTGTTTTCAGTAATTTTCAGTGACAACAACCACTGAAGAGCTGGATTTGTATTAGGAGAGTACTTAAGCACTGCTTTTGTAACATGAAGCAGTTCCCTGACATTGAAAATCCACTTCTCAGTACAAAAGAGAGCAGATGGATATATCTGACCTGACAGAGTACTACAAGAAACAACTGGGACAAAAATGTTCAAGCATGAAAAACAGTGGTAGAGCCCTGACCTCACCACTGGTTTTTCACCATCCTTGGGAAGAAAGGAGCCCCTTAAGAGAGGACTGGGAGCTGATTGGGAAAGTTTTCAAATCTCTTCTCAGATCTGATGATGGAAGAAATTAATTGATGTAAAACTTAGCAACATTTTATGTTTGCTAATATGTTAGCATGGACTGGAGGCCTTAACATCAGAGACAAATAACTGTACTTGATGTGATAGAGAAGGAGATGACAGTGGTGAGATGTAAAGACAAATGTCTCCGGGCAAGATGTCAAGCCAGGAAAATGATCTGCGCAGCAGCATGAATGGAGGTGGGTAACATTGCATTTGTCAAAAACTAGGAAAGGATACAGCAGCAATCAACGTGTGTAATGAGAATTTTGGACTGAAGACTTACACCCTTGAGAATAAAGAGCTTCAGTCAGAAATACTACAGAGTAACAGCATGGAAGATTTACATGTAGTCTCAGAGACACAAGGGCAGTTCAGAATAGAAAGTGATGTCCAGGTTTACACACATGGAAGATGGGCAGACTGGTGAGGTTATCCATCATGAAGCTCGACAAAAGTGTTTCTTGAGGAGCATTCCACAGGAAGGAAAAGAGAGAGCAGCAGCCGTGTTCACTGTTTTGGAGATGAACCTTACTATCTCCATAGACATACAGTGCATTTTGCTTCTCAGATGAAGTCTCTCACATACCCATCTTCCTCTGTGTGGAAGGAATTGTGCCTCTTCTACATTTTTGCTTAACTGCATGAGCCCAACTACAGAACCTAAAGGAGGAAGACCAGCTTCTCTGTTGATTTTAAAAGCCTTGCATAAAAAGAGGAGTCTGAGCCGCACATCACATCATGAATTCATGACATCTGCTACTAATTCGTAACAAACCTGCAGGGACTGTGGCTAAGGCTTGTTGAATATGCACCAAAGTCCTAACAAAGCCTACTTTGTAAATGTTAGCTAAGTAAAAACTCTGCCAGTGAAGTCATAAGCAATACATCATCATCACCCTTCGATAAACTCTTTGTCCAGCTTAAGAATTAAAAGCTGCATTTAACATATTGAGGGAGAATGGAGAAATGCCTTTAGAAACAGCAGGCTTAATGCACTGCTGATCTCCAAACCAAATATTTATAGCCCTGTAGTTTATAAATCATCAGAAATATTTGGGTAGAGGTAGAAGCACACACAGTAATAGGGATGTTTTATCATTCCATCTACCTTGTTTTGTGTTTCAATCACTATTACATCAGATTTTAAGCACTGTAAATTACTGAATTATCATTTTTGAAAAAGAACCAAAATAACCACGAAATAAAATATTATGGAAAAGTTTCACTGTTTATAAATTTTTCTGCCTCAGAAAATAATCAATATCCAAGCTGATTCAAGCCAAGATCTGTCTGGATGTGTATTAATTTGCTCCATGAAAATAAACTAGAAATTACTATGATAAAAGAAATAATAATGAAATATGGAAATAACTACAGATTTTGCACATTGTCATTATATAATGGACATAATGGAAATAATGACATTACATAATTAAATACAGGTGGAAAATGACCTTCCTAGACCTCCCTTCAAAATTAAGATTTTTGACAGTCATGATTAATGGAAACATGCACTTTGCATGGTTTGTAAACCTGAAACATCATTGTACATTTCAGTTTATAATTTATCCTATTATCTGCTTCTCCATGCATGAAGGTCAGCTGTACTGGCATAAAGTAGCAGTGAAATCCACAAGCTTTGAAAGGCTGTTCTCACAGATTTTTCAGTTATTTTTCATGAGGAAATAATTCTGACTACTTTTTCCTTAGAAAGATGACAATCTAAAGGAGGAAAATTTTAACAGCAGTAATTGCAACATTCTCGTTATTCTCATATGTCTTGTATATCTTTTCAGAGCAAACAAAATGGGACTGGAAAAAAATGATTTCTCAGGATTCCTACCCGCAATATTTCTTCAATGCAGCTGTTATCTCCTGTTCCACTGTCCTGTAAACAAAACAAGAAGACAGTTTGTTTATGTTTTAAAAAGAAATAACAAATAGGTCTGAGGACATGGTTGTCACATGAAATATATTCCGACCTCTACTGCAGTTTCAAAATGAGGCCAAGTCTTTCTAGCATCTGAAAAGTTGCACTGCTTAAAATTCTCAAATTATTCCCCATCATCACCACAGGAAGATGCAATATTTACAGGGTTTACATATGACTGCAGCATATTTGTTTAAATTCATAAGACTTTGTTCACACCACTTTTGGGTGTGGTTTCTGCAGTTTTGTCTCTACTGCGTATGAGCAAGCAGAAGCAAAGCAGTTATTGCACGTACTCCAATCCAGTGTGCATTTATTTATATTAAATAAATAACATCTCTCCACATCCTTTGTGCAGCAAAGCTCTGTAGTGACTGCCTGTGCAAAGCCTGACACTGTATAGGGTGGAGGTCCCTGTGCTGCTGGGGGGAGAGCTGCAGAGATTGCAACACAGGCAGCAACACTGAGCATGGGCACAGCAGTCTTGAGAAGCTATATTTCCTAAAATGCTGTCTCTGAGCCCACCCAATACATGGTGGGACTGAGGGTGCAGAAGAATTAGACTCTCCCAAGCAGTATGACTCACTCCAGAGCCACTCTGGAGAGGAGAAATCAAGAGATTTGGCAGGGCAGCTATTCCCCCGCAGGAACCATCCAGATGGTGCCTCACCTCTGTGCTCAGCCTGGGTGTTCATTAGGACCCAAACTTCTGCCAGCAAGGACGAGGCAGTGTGAGACACGTACTTGTACACCCACTCCCTCCAGCCTGCCCTCTGCCCCCAGTTTGCTCATGCTGCCCAGCCAGCCAGGAAGAGAGGGCACACTTGGGTGCAGGTACCGATGCCGAGGGGGTGCCCATCTCCAACTCTCCACAAGATACAGGTGGCTGCTGCATGCAGCAAGCTGTCTGGGGATTTCCTTCACCACACCATACTCCCTGACAATCCCTCACAGAAAGGCTTTCTTCTTTTTGCAGAACAGAACTAACTCAGGAAGCAGGGGACTGGGGCTTGAGGTCTTCCCATGTGGGAAAGGGGGATAGAAAAAAATCCATCTGGTCATTACTGTACACAAAGAAATAGCAGAGAGGTGAGCTTGGTCTTCTGCTCTCATTTTCAAAAACCACCAGAATGTTCTGAATTTTCAGGTGTGCACCTGGAGATACATCAAAGCAATTTGTTTTTCCAAACTGCTGAGTTCGTCTCATCTGGAAATCGGACTTCTCTACCACATCTGTATTTGTGCACCCAAAAAAACAGGAGGCATTTTCAAAAATGGATTTCTCTGTGCCTGCTAAAGCCAAATGATTGCACTGACCACTTTGTGTAAGTCCTGGACACTTTTACCACCACTTCCCAGTGTGAGCTGAGGGACTCAGGAGGTCTGGGTCTTCAGCTGCTTAAAGCCTACCAGCAGTAACCAAGGTCAGGAGAACAACAGTCATGCATATGCAAAAGAACAATTCATGTTTTCTACATTTTTGTGGCTGTTATTTCATGCCAATTCATAGAAAGTCGTAAGTGCTTTATTGTCTATACTCCTGCTAAATCTTTGCTGAATATGTCCCTTGATTGTTAAACAAATGAATCACATTAACTCTTCTTGGTGAAACACAGTCCATCAGCTTTACAGTTCACTACAAATTACACCTAAAAGGTACTAAACATGTTGTGAAGTCAGACTTTGGAGAATTACTCGTATCTGATATATGGATGCTGAAGAGAAGCTGCAGCCCTGAGCAGACAGCCTTGTTCTGACCTCAGTCCTGCCCCTGAGGAGCTGCATGGCACCACGTGTGATATTCCTGTCACAGGAGCAGGAGGACAAGTGTTCATGTTGCCAGTGAACCTAGCAAGATGGAGAGAAACAACAATCTCTGGATATTTAATAATTTAAAAATTCATATCAGATAATGGTTATTTCTCTCTTCTCTGTGGGTGTCCATCTATTTTCTCCCTTTCCTTCCCCAAGCCCCAGTCTATTCACTTGTTATCCCACTGAAACCAGTGGTGAATATAAAGCCCTCATCATGAGTCCCTTGTTTACAGAGCAACAAATTTACTGTCATCCTTAAGTTCTCTGTTCTCGTCTACTGCCATATTACAGAAGAAGGGATGACCATATGATCTTATACTGTATAGAAGACATTAAACATATGATAAAATGATGATGTCAATTTCTCTGTAAGGATAAAAATACTAAATGTGAATTTGGCAACAGTCTATTTCAGACTAGGATTGGGAACAAGCATCTGTTACAAAATTAAACAACTCTCCTACAAATGTAGTGAAATAAGTCTGCAAATACTCATCAGCAAAAAAACTTTGCTTTCCATTACCCCAGAAATAAAACTTTTTCTTTCTAGCCCATCATCTCTCTAGGCAGAAAGTAAAACACTTCACATCTCTCTCTCAATATCATCACACAGCCTTTCAAAGGGTGAAAAATAAGCTAGAAACACAAAACCAAAGACAATCTATGCAAAACTGATATAATATTTAGGTAAAACCCCCCTCTATTTCTATACGTTCCTCTTTGTTTTTCATCTTCTGAGTACCAGATATAAATTTCTTAATTTATTTTTGCTTTGAATACTTGCAATGATCTTAACATTAGTGTTGATACCAAACTTTCTAGAGCATCCACTACATCTTTACTGACATTACAGAAGAACGTGTGCTGCCATGGAATCTGGCAACGTGAATTTATCTTCGTGGCTGCAGTTTAATTTAAAAAAAAAAAAATAAAAAAAAAGCAAAAGCTGGTAAATGTTTTTTTGAAACGCGAATTAAAAGAAGGGAACAAGCAGCACAGAGCCCTTGACGCGCTCTTTGCTTCGGTACACTTGCCCATGCGAGCACCGCTGCGTTGGTGCCGGCTGGGTGACGCAGCCCCTGCGTAAGGCTGATGTCGGCAGCGCTGGCTCGCTCTGCAAAGCAGCCCCTCCACCCTCCCAGCAGCCACAGGACACTTGTGCAATGAACCTTTTAATTATTTCCTTTTTTTTAAAGAAATTAAAACCAAATGAAGGTTTTGAGGCTGCTGTTGCAAACTAAGCTGAGGAGCTGCTCCCCCGTGTTTGTTCTGACGCTGATGAACCCGTCTCGTTTGACACCCTTTCTGTTTTGCGATCTGTCATAACAAACTTGCCTCACTGAACCTCCAGCGGACCATCAGCGAAACACTGCCAAGTCTTGGGGAGCTGTCAGGGGAAGTGGCTCGGCCTCTTTCTTCCCCCTGCGATGCCGTGCCCATTACGTTCGTCACTGAGCCAGCAGAGCCCGCAGAACGCCAAACATCTGCACGCACCGTGCAGCCCGGCGGGAGGATGCGGGGAGCTGCCGCCCAGGAGAGCGGCAGCGGCTGCTCGAGAAACAGCCGGGAGCGCCGTGCTGCTGATAACACGAGCAGCTAATTACCATGCAAAGCACAGAGAACTGGAAGAAACAAGGCTGACTAAAGGCTACGTCGAATTCTTGGGAAATGGGATGTCATTTCAAAAAAAAAAA